>SJYX01003339.1:104265-157499 GCA_006410675.1 Oreotragus oreotragus | reverse complement strand
CTTCAGAATGGACTGGTTGGATCTCCTTGCAGTCCAAGGGACTCTCAAGAGTCTTCTCCAACACCACAGTTCAAAAGCATCAATTCTTCGGTGCTCAGCCTTCTTCACAGTCCAACTCTCACATCCATACATGACCACAGGAAAAACCATAGCCTTGACTAGACGGACCTTAGTCGGCAAAGTAATGTCTCTGCTTTTGAATATACTATCCAGGTTGGTCATAACTTTTCTTCCAAGGAGTAAGCGTCTTTTAATTTCATGGCTGCAGTCACCATCTGCAGTGATTTTGGAGCCCAAAAAAATAAAGTCTGACACTGTTTCCCCATCTATTTCCCATGAAGTGATGGGACCGGATGCCATGATCTTCGTTTTCGGAATGTTGAGCTTTAAGCCAACTTTCGCTCTTCTCTTTCACTTTCATCAAGAGGCTTTTTAGCTCTTCTTCACTTTCTGCCATAAGGGTGGTGTCATTTGCATATCTGAGGTTATTGATATTTCTCCCGGCAATCTTGATTCCAGCTTGTTTCTTCCAGTGCCAAGAATATCTGGGTATATCTGTGTCTGAAATTGTTCTTATAAAGTTTCCCACAGGAAATTCCCTGGCAGTTCAGTGGTTAGGATACTCTACTTCTATAGTGGGCGGATGGGTGGGTGTTCTATCCGTGGTCGGGGAACTAAGACCCCACAGGCAGTGTCATGGCCAATTAAAATAATAATAATAATAAGTTTCTTGCTGAAATGATTTTATCTCAGCAGATGATGGGTGGAGAGAGAGGCTTCTTTGGATTGTTTAGCTCTTTTTCATTCTACCATGACTTTTTCTTGCTCATTTCCTTCCTAGGGTTGGCTTCTTTGTATTTCAGTTCATCTGTATGTATGTCTTTTTTCTTGCTCTTGCTGTGTCTCTGCTTGTGCTGACTCATTTTACTCATTCTGCAGTATGTTAAGCACCTTCTTCCTGTCTTTCTTCATTAACATGGTGAACGTATCCTCAGAACTGTAGCTTGCCCTCAAAGTAGTTAGGTAACTGTAAGCTTTGAAAAGAGGTGGCCTTTGAATTCTTGCTTTACCAGTAGCATCATTTTTTCATTGGGAGGTAGGGGAAGACAGATCAAATTAAGTAGATAAAGTATCGAGAAAAGAGTACAAGAATTATGTCTTTATATATCTGTATAATTTCAGAATGATAAATATTTAATTATAAGAGTATGGATTTCCTATTTGTGAGTTTTAGAACTGGAGTTTCCTCCATTTTTCATTTTCCTCCCATTTTTCTACAAAGCACAACACCAGTATAAACCACTCTTTTTTATTTATGGTGACCTAAAGTCACCTTTTCAGTTTATTTTTTTTTTTTTAACCATCTTGAGAAATGGTTTTTCTCTTTTAATGAATAGCATAGCACATTTTCTATCATGGCTATAGATAATTTTCTTTTTTTTTTTCCTTAACTTATAACTGGACCTGTGGGCAAGGTGAAATGAATATCTCTACCCCATAGAATGAAGGGAAAAGAAAGGGAGCAGAGAGAGAGAAAGAAGGAGAAAAGGAAGGAGTGAGAAGGAAAGGAAGGAAAAAAATATTAAATCCACTGCCAAACACCCAGCAAAAAAAAAAAAAAAAATCCAAGAAGTATTTTTGAGTCAGAGATTGAGTGAATTTGTGTCAGGGACTCGTCTACCTAAAATGTTGAAGAAGGAATCTGGTGAAAACCCTTATTAACTTCCTTTGATTATACTAACAATTAATTAGGGAAAGGTCAACGACGACAAACTTATAGTAGGCAGAGTGTAAAAGGTGTAGGAACCAAAATAGGTCAATATTCAAGTCAAGAAAGTGATGTAACCCTAGAAGTGTAATTTCGAAATGTTTTGGGCTAATTAAGAGACTTTTTTTTTTTTAATACACATGCAAGAATTAAAATACATATGTTTCAATTAAACTATTTTAACAGCTAATTGATTTCACAAGATCTACCATTAAGTGAAGGCCAGCGTCATCGTTAATGTTCAGGTGCAATCGTGGAATAGATGTGTGGATGTACAACATTGCATTTATGCCCTATGAGGTGTTTTCAGTACATCTCCTTTCTGCAAATGGCCTGTAATTCAAATTTCCTCTTAGTGGACATTATGGAGGACTATAATTGGCGAAGCGTTACATAATTAAGAAACTTTGAAAAAGACCATGTAAAAATCTTCTTTAATTAACTCAGTGCACTTCAAGGACAGTCACCAAGTTTTTGCCTTTGTACATCACTAAATGACAGTTTAGATTCTACCATTTACTTTAGAATTTAGATGTTTGGACCAGTCACCGATTCTGATTGTCGTAGTCTCAGATGAAACACTGGGAACTCTATAGTGATCCCATTAAAATGACAGAAGAGAGACCGGCTGCCTGAGAGCAAAGTGATTGGCCATGGTCCCATAGCTGTTTGAAATCTACTAAGCTTAGAATTCTAGTTTTGTTACTGTGAATACAGTTGTTTGATTTTTCTTAAGCTCTGATTTCCCTGAAGTAGATGTACATACCTTAACTATTAATAATTAGGTCTCTTGGGACAACTCTACACACAAAGCATCTGGCATCCCAAGGTTAGAAGTGAGTGACAACTCTCTTCTCTTCCTTCTCTTTCCTCTAGGTAAACTAGTTGAAAAGATGCTTCTAAACAGAATGCAAGCACTTCTAATAAAAGTTAGTGTTTATCACAGACTTAATTCATGTGATCTTTACTTAGACCCTCCTCAAGGTATTATTGTATCCATTTTACTGATGCATAAGGTGAGGCATGGAACTTTTTTCAGTATAAATTACTCAACATCGTATCAGCCAATAAATGTTGGAGCCAGTATTTCAACAGCAGTAGGGTATCTCCAGGGTCTGTGCTCTTTGTGTAAAACTGAATCAGAAAATTTGGCTATTCTGTTGGAGAGGGTAGAGAAAGAAGTGTGTATCATTGGTGAACTGAAGTCGCTCAGTCATGTCCGACTTTTTGCGACCCCGCGGACTATAGCCTATGAGGCTTCTCCACCCGTGGGATTTTCCAGGCAAGAGTGCTGGAGTGGATTGCCATTTCCTTCTCCAGGGGACTTTACCAGTTATTATATATGTATATGTGCTTCGGAGCCTCTCTTAATTTTTCTGGTACCCAAAAGTTATTTTCTCGTAACTTAATATTTTGTCCTTACTCTTTTTGTCCATAATTAAAACCTTTGATCTCATTCTAAATTCCCTTAGACTCTGTGCCTGTAATTATTTTTATAGACTTGATGACAGCTTTTTTTCTTCTGCCTTTTCCCTTTTATGAAAAGGCTATAAAGGGAATTGAATGAATGGTATGGTTAGATAAGGATACTGTGAGTGAACAGGGTTAAGATTTGAACAGTCATTTATTAACTTTTTTAATGGCAGTGGTTCTTTGAGGGAGAGGTGCAGGGGATTTCGCCCCCCTGCCCCGAGGACCTGAAGCCATGTCTGGCGACACCAGTTTGTCATATTGGGGTAATGGTGCTACTGGCATCTAGTGGACAGAAGCCAGGGATGCTGCTCAGAATTCTGTAATGCACAAGAGAGCCCTTCACAACACAGCTTGATCTGGCCCAAATGTCAGCGCTCAGCTTTGCGTGAGGATACCAGAGGGTTTCAGTATCAGTAGATGTGGGCTATCTGGGCTGCTTGGGTTATTCTGCTAGCTGATGGCTGTAGGAATAACTAAATCGTCCCATGCCTGCGAAGTCCCCTAGGACTCTGGTCAACCAGGGTTTGACTGGATTCTAAGATAAGACTTAAAGGCTTAGATGCCTGTTTGTGGGAAAGGATTGAAAACGCAGATGTAGACAACGGACTTGCGGACACAGTGGGGGAAGGAAAGAGTGGGATGAACAGAGAAAATAGCATCAACATATATACACTACCATGTGTAAAATGTATAGTGAGAAGTCACTGTATAACATAGGGAGCCCAGCCTGGTGCTCTGTGGTGACCTCGAGGGGTGGGATGTGGGGAAGGGAGGGAGGCTCACAAGGGAGGGGATATATGTATAATTATGACTGATTCGTGTTGTTGGTGGGGCAAAAACAACCCAACACTGTAGAGCAATTTGAATCAACCCTGCTTCTGGGTATTCCAACCTCACCTCAGCCCCTAGAAATAAAAGAACCCAGGGGAAATGTGTTCCCAGGCACCGCGATGATTTGTGAAACAAGCACCGATTTAATAGTGCATTCACTCAGACCTAGAAAAGTAAACAGAGGTTAAGAGCATGTGCAGATGCCTGTGAACTAGACTTCAGTAGGAGCTGGTCTGAAAAACTGAGAGATCAAGGAAGCTCCCTTGGTGTCGGCTGTAGGAGACTGTGTCTCCGTGCATCACAGGATGCTCTTGTTCCCACGGTCCCTGTGCTTTCCTAGGACAGGATTTTAAAGCTGTTAACGCTGGTTTTATTTCAGAGGTCTGTTACGGCTTCTCTCAAAAGGTTTTGACTCTTTGACCATCTCAGCATTGTCCCAGAGGAGTGAGGCACCGTCTTGAGCTGGATGAATCGGATTGTTACTCACCTGGGGTGCTCCTGCATTGAGTTGCCCAAATGAGAAGCTTGCAATTCTGAGTTCAGGGTTTACATGAAAACTACTGTTTGTTAACTTTGTCTGTAGCATCTTAATATATACGATACAAGTGCGCTTATCTGAAGCCCAGAGCTTTCGTTTCTCTGTGTGCTCCGGATGAGGCTTACCTGTCTTCTGTTAATATTTTTTGTTCGTGGAAAGTGCTGAATCTTCATTGCTGCACAGGCTTTCTCTAGTTGCACAGAGCAGGGGCTACTCTCTGGTTGAGGCGCGCTGGCTTGTCCTGTGAAGCATGGGATTTAGGTGCGAGGACTTCTGTCGTCGTAGCATGTGGGCTCAGTAGTGCTGTGTGGGCCTGGTTGCCCCTGGCACGTGGGATCTTCCCGGACTGAGGACCAAACTGATGTCCTCTGCATTGCAAGGCAGATTCTTAATCACTGGAGCACCAGAGGAGCCCTATCTTTTAAAAAATTTTTTTAGTACTTATTTGGCTGCACTGGGTCTTATTTGCAGTATATGGGATCTTTAGTTGCAGCATGTGGGGTCTAGTTCCTCGACTAGGGATTGAATCTGGGCCTCCCTGAATCAGGAACGTGGAGCCTTAGCCACTGGACCACCAGGGAAATTCTGATAACCGCCTTACTTGAGCATACCTTTGATCCATACTCCCAAAGCACTTGCCTCGTATACCACAGGGATTCGACATAAAGACAGACTGGTTTGCACAGCTCTTCTTAGTTGGTAGAAATCTATTCAACTATTTTCCCATGATGTGGTAACAGATGAAGAAGAAACTTCGTTTTATTTATATGAGGCTTTTCCTCATTTCTGTAGTATCCAGTTCTTCCTCTGTTATCTTGATCTTGCTAATACCGTCTGGCCAACTGTGATATTTTTCAGGAATGTAGTCCTGTGGTTTGTGAGAGAAACTATTTGGAGAACTTCCGTAATACTTTAACCCACCTATCTTTCACTTGCAACAAGTAAGCACCCAAATGTGATACAGTAAAACACACAGTATTTGGGGTGTCTGTTATTTTTTTTATTGAAGTATAGTTGGTTTAGAATGTTGTGTTAATTTCTGCTGTACAGCAACGTGAATCAGTTTGACATACACATATGTCCACTCTTTTTCAGATTCTTTCCCTCATAGGCCATTACAGAGCATGGAGTACAGTTCCCTCTGCTGTACAATAGGTTCTTATTAGTTATCTGTTTTATAGACAGTAGTGTGTACGTGTCAATCCCAGTGTCCCCCTTATCCACAGGTAACTATGATTTTGTTTTCTCCATTTGTAGCTTATTTCTATTTTGTAGATCACTTCATTTGTATTATTTTTTTTTTTAGATTCCACATATAAGCAATATCACGTGATATTTGTCTTCGTCTAACTTTCTCACTTAGTGTGACAGTCTCTAGGTCCATCTGTGTTGCTGCAAATGGCATTATTTCATTCTTTTTTTTTTATGGCTGAGTGACAGTCCCCTTGTTTCTTTATTAGGACTACCTAGCTGTCTTTTGCGGAGAAGGCAATGGCACCCCACTCCAGTACTCTTGCCTGGAAAATCCCATGGGCGGAGGAGCCTGGTAGGCTGTAGTCCATGGGGTCGCTAGGAGTCAGACACAACTAAGTGACTTCACTTTCGCTTTTCACTTTCATGTATTGGAGAAGGAAATGGCAACAACTCACTCCAGTGTTCTTGCCTGCAGAATCCCAGGGACGGGGGAGCCTGGTGGGCTGCCATCTGTGGGGTTGCACAGAGTCGGACACGACTGAAGCAACTTAGCAGCAGCAGCTGTCTTTTGAGAAAGATATTAGCATTGAATTCCCCTGCTTTGGGTTTTGTGGGAGTCCTAAACATACCTATACATTGACTTGCCTGAACACATTTATACAACAGATTCTATTTTTCTCAGTCCTTTGAGTTCTCTGAATATGTATTAAGTTATGTGATTTTTATGTTCATGCAAATTCCTAGGTTGCTGCATATAAAATCATAGTTAATTAATTTATATCTCGCTTATTTGGCATCTGGATTTGTCCAAAGTTGAGGTAAGCTGGAACTTACTTAAGAAAGCATTAATTAAGATATAATTAGTATAATTATATAATATAATATAATTAATTAATCTATAAGTATTATAGATTGCATTGCAGTGAGAGGAACTGCTCAATCTGTGTGTATAACTGAATATTATCAACCAATTTTATGTAGTATTCATTTGATACCAATCTTTTGGTTCTAACAGACAACTCTTACATATCATATAAATGGATTTGTTGAGGAGCACTCCTAAAATCACATCAGTGTGAGCCACATATAATGAAATAAAAACCTCTCTCTCTAGAGACCTCTTCATGGACCCCAGCCTTGTTGTGGCAAAGGGGCTTGAGCCATAAAGAAGCTGAGCACCAAAGAATTGAGGCTTTCGAGTTGTAGTGCTAGAGAAGGCTCTTGAGAGTCCCTTGGGCTGCAAGGAGATCAAACCAGTCAATCCTAAAAGAAATCAACCCTGAATATTCATTGGAAGGACTAATGCTGAAGCTGAAGCTCCAGTGCTTTGGCCATCTTACCGAGTCATTGGAAAAGACCTTGATGGTAGGAAAGATTGAAGGCAAAAGAAGGGGGCAGCAGAGGATAAGATGGTTAGATAACATTACCGACTCAGTGGACATACACTTGAGCAAACTCTGGGAGTGGAGGACAAAGGAGCCTAGTGTGTTACTGTTCATGGGATGGCCAAGAGTCAGTACGACTTAGTGACTGAACAGCAACAATTTCTAGTTCAGACTCTTAGACAATTCCATTCCTGAGTCTTTTTTATCTGTATTTGCGAGGTCTTCCTTGACTTTCTGCAGGGTTTTCCCAAGCAGCGTGGCGTCCTTGAGCACCATTCTGATAAGGTTGCAATGAATTATTTCTATTTTTAGGCACCTCCCCAATGGTGGCTGCCAGGCATTAGTTCTTTTTTTTTTTTTTTTTGACTACTGATTATCAGGTTTAGTGCCAGATGTCTCAGAAACGCACGCAGCTAACTAACACACGGTCAATTACTAGATCGTTCAGGAAAGGAAATGAATGTCTAGGGCCACATCCGAACTTGGCAACCTGGCTACCTTCCTTTTTTTTTTTTTTTAATGGCAATCAACCTAAAGCTTTGGTTCCTCTCTGTTTTATGTTGTACAGGTGAAAGATGTCCTCATCCCACTAAAGTACTTCGGACGGGTAAAATTCCAAGACTTCTAAAAAAGAATTACAATTTCCAATTCTCTGTGAATATAAACAAACAAAAAATAAACCCAGCAGGTGGCAGTTGTGGATCCTGGTCAAGAGACTGTTCTGCCAAGCATTGTGCATGCATTATCTCTTGTAATGCTCCCACCAGTCCTCTGAGAAGGGGCTTCTGATTCCAGAACTTTTCTCCGATGTTTAGATTTCCTTTGATTGTGAAATCAATGTTTAGGAAAAAATGTTTGGTAAGGGTTGGCATTTTGGAATGATAGTTCTATCCTGAAATTTAGATTTGCCCCTCAGTGGCCTACTCGTTTGGACAAAGCTATTCCTTCTCTCCCTGCCTCAATTTCTTTGTCTGTAAAATGGAGATACTGCTATCCTATTGATTTGTCATGAGCTTCAAATAAAATCGTGTCTGGAAAAGTGCTATGGAGCAGAATTTGAACCGCTCTATAAAATTTGTAATATTTCAGTGACTATAAGTAAGTAATCATTTACATGGTATTGATAATGAGTAACAAGTAGAATCCAGATGCCAAAATAAAAGGAAATACTTTGTTCTTTTTTAAAAAAGACTTTTTATTTTGTATTGGGGTGTAGCCAATTAACAATGCTGTGGTAGTTTCAGGTGAACATGAAGGGACTCAGCCATACATATACATGTATCCATTCTCCCCTCAAGCCCCGCCTCCAATCCAAGCTGCCAGATAACATTTAGCAGAGTACCGTGTGCTATACAGTAGATCCTTTTTGGTTAAACATTTTAAATATAGCAGGGTGTACACGTCTGTCCCAAACTCCCTAACTGTCCATTCCCTTCATCCTTCCCTCCCTGCTCCCCAGCAACCATAGATTTGTTTATTCTCTAGTCTGTGAGTCTGTTTCTATTTTATAAAGTGAGTTTGTTTGTATCATTTCTAAAAGGGAGTACTCTGAATGATTGCTTCCCTGTACCCTGAAGCCTGGCCCAGAATAGATACATTAAAATAATCATACTGCTTTGGGCACATCGAGTATATGCATCTTCCCAGGCTCCTTGTGTTTGGTGGAGGGTGCTTGAGCTCTCTGATTACCTTGACTGTGAGACAAGGTTCTGAAGTCTAAGTGTTGTTATTGGTGCTGTAATTCAGGAGGAGGTAACCAGATTCAAATTTCTTCAAGGAGCATCTACACATCTCTCTTACTCCTTTAAAGAGGAGCTAAAGTAATTACTAACACCCGGGATGGTGAAATAAATATTAATTTAATTGGAGCAGCCGGTCAGCTGGGGGAGAAACAAGGAACACATTGATATGGGCCCAGATGCCTGCACATGGTGAGTGGGGGGTGGTCTTTGGAAGTCAGAGGACCCCCATCAGCTCTGCCCCCAAGTGACTACTGAATTCCTAATCATGAATTTCACTCCAGTGTCAAAGATGTAAACCAGGTATCCTTTATGTGGCCTTATTTGTGCTGGAAATGTATCCTCTCTTTGGAGATCCTTTATTATTGTCTGCTTGGTTAGAGACAGTGCCAGCAGTAATGATGTGATTGCTGGAGGCTTCTTAATACTATGGCATGAGAATGATTGTGCGGCAATCCGTTTCATCCATCCCCATGGTCACTGTGCTCCATTCATTGGGTTGTGAGTGGGAGGTGCTTGTCATCTGCGTTTTGCGGCTCTAACTCTGTTCCTCCTTGTCCGAGGGGATATGAGCAGCCCATATACATGTCCCTCTCTCATCTCCTGTGGCTGTTCCATTGCCTTCTTTGTTTATTCCCTTTGCAAAGCTGCAGAGTCCACACAGTGTCCCATGTACTGTGGGTAGCATGGTGTCCAGAGAATTGAATAGACTATGGACCCTGTCAGAGTTATCAAGGACGTGACTCCGTGCATACACACATGGATGTGTGCGTGCATGCTCTCACACACACACACCTCTAAGCTCTTTAAGACAAGAACCTTTCTCTGTTTGCTGTTACAGTCTCACTGCTTACCACAGATGTATTGTGCTGTGCTCACAGTCACTCAGCTGGGTCTGAGTCTTTCTGATACCATGGACTGTGGCTCGCCACGCTCCTCTGTTCATGGGGTTCTCAGGCAAGAATACTGGAGGGGGTTGCCATGCCCTTCTCCAGGGTATCTTCCCCACCCAGGGATCGAACCCACATCTCTTGGGTCTCCTGCATTGGCGGGCAGATTCTTTACCACCAGTGCCCCCTGGGAAGCCCTCAGAGGTACTAAACGCAAGCAGAAGTCACTACTTGAGAGAGTCTGCTTGATGAAGCAAAGAGGCTCTGGATCTCGCTGGCTTGATTCAGTCCTAGTTCAGCTCATCAGTAGTTGTAAACTTCAGTCAGTAGTTGTAAACTTCACCTTTCTGCCTCTGTTTTCTCATCTGGACAATGGAACAGATGAAAAGAGACCTACCTTTCAGGATAGCCACGAAGATTGTGTTCGTGAAAATAGATGGAATGAACATGTGTGTGGTGCAGAGTAGGTTCTCAGTAAATGTGAGCTTCTGTGCTAATCTAGGCAGTAGCAGGTATCATCATTTATGCAGTAACAAAAACCGGTCACCGAGAGCTGCGGTCATGTGGAAGGAAGAGTAGAGAACCCACATTGTGTGAGAGAGGAAAGGCGTTGTCCCCTGCATTCGGGTCATGACTCCTTATCTGCGGTTTGTTCTTCCTCTTCCTCTCCAAGCTCAGGGACTGGCAGGAGCAAAGAAGCTTGTCCTCCCCAGTGACTGCCCAGTGGGATCACTGAAAGAGCTGTGAATCTCCTGGTATTTGGGGCCCCCTCCCAGGATTTAGATGTCATTGGTCTGGGCGGCGGTCTGAGCAGCAGTCTTTCTCCCCGCCCTCGCCCCTGCCCTTGCTCATGTGTAATTCTTAGATGCAGTGTGCAGCCAATGACTGACTCTTGGGACTCTCTTGCATGCATGCTCAATCTCTTAAGTCATGCCTGACTCTTGGCAACCCTATAGACTGTAGCCCGCCAGTCTCTTCTTTCCACGGAACTCTCTAGGCAGAAATACTGGAGTGGGTTGCCATGCCCTCCTCCAGGGGATCCTCCTGATCGAACCCTCATCTCCAGCAGCTTCTGCAGTGCCGGAGAATTCTTTACTGCTGAGCCACTGGGGAAGTCTCCGGGACTCCCTTGGGTCCCCTGAATTGTCCTCCCCACCCCCCACCCCCCACCTCGCGTCTCCTCCGGGCTTCGGGAGGGCCCAGATCCCGGGGCCTCTCCCTTGTTCTGATCTCCCCAGCGGTTCCTCGCACCTGCGGCCCCTCTACCGGTGCGATTCGCCCATCCCACTCCCGCAGTGGACGAGCGTGGGAAGGGGCTAGATTCCTACACACCACCCACATACCTAGGGACCGGGACCAGCCAGCCGCGGCCCCCGCCCACATTCCGAGCAGATGGAGCTCTCCTAACCAGGAGGGCAAAGCCGAGCGGCGGCTGGCGAAAACCAACGAGCACGCTAAACAGGCCCGACGTTCCCCGCACCCGCCGGAAGCCCCCAGTCCTCCTCACGGTCAAGGTCTGCCTCCCACCCAGTCCGATCCGGCTGGGTGCCCTGGGGCCCCGGCCGCAAGGCCCGGGGTTGGGCGGCCTCCGCTGGGAGTTGAAAGGACTACGTGGCTATTTACCTGCCTCTGCCAGACAGAAGACGCTCTCAGCTCTGCGGCTGTCAGCGACTGGCAACTAGGGCGGGTGAGTTGCCTGGCAGAGGAGGAGGTGCAGGGGCGGGGAGGCGACGGCGCGCGCACGCTCAGGCGCGCCCGCTGCCGGCGCCCGGGGTTTACCGGCAGACCCAGGAATCTAAGTCCCTGGGAGAAACGAGTTGAGACGAGCATAAACGCTAGCATCAACTAATACCGCCTCCCGGGCTCGTCACTCCCTGAAATTGCTTGTTGACGATAAAAATCATCTTTAGAGGGAAAATCGGCCAAAGCCCCAGCTTCTCGTTACGTAATGGAGAAAATGAAAGATCAGGGAATGAGAAAGCAATTTCTGGAACTTTGGTAACCAGAAATTTCTAAAAAGGACAAAAATTCTACTACCCTGGATTGAGCCCAATGTTTGTGAATTTTCAGATTAAAATTTGAGGCCTAGAAAGGATATTAGCCATCACCTGCCGTCATTTACTCAGTTCCTGCTCATTATCTACAAAGTAAATGATTTAGATTATGATATTCATAAGTGAGGGAAATGCACTCCATTTAACAAGTCCATTTTGCACATTACCTGAGATTTCTTGTATAAAACATGGTGTCTTCTTGATCATTATTACTGCCAAAATTTTATGTAGGGGTTTGTCTCATGTGAAGGATGGCAAGTGACAGAAGACATGTGTTAGGGTTAGAGGGATCATATACATCATTACCCAAATTTGGGGCACTTTTGAGAATACCAATATTAGTTATGCCAGGGCAATGGGTATAAACCTGGGAAAAATGAGATATCTAGTCCCCTTGTTATGAGCAAGAGGCTCCACTAAGCTTGCAAAGAAAGAGGTTTAAAAATATTGAGACGCCCATTAGGTTAAACATCTCAGGGTGGATCTTTCAAATAGGATGGGGACAAGTGAGGGAGGGGAGAGGCCAGAAGAATTGTGTAGAATGAGGTGATGTATATATGAATGTGGATGGGGGCCTGAAAGTTCTGCTGAGAAGGAGAAATGAGAGGTCTATAAAACATGATGATGGGATGAAGATGATTCAGTAGCAGAAATGGATTGTGGCCAGTTAGAAATGAGTATTAGGCAGCAATGCCAGGGCTGCTTTCTATCCAGTCAGTCTTACATAATGATTAAGTTGACACTACTTTTAGATCCTTACCTTCTTTCCTCAGAGATTGTTTATTGTGAGGTGCACTGGGGGCAGTGAAGCATCTCTTTGAGTCTTGAGCTGGGTGGAGCTGGGAGTGAGTGACCAGATCAGGCTGGGCAAGGGATTGACTTTCCCCTGCCGGGAGGGGCAATGTACAGCTCATTTAGAAGATGCCAAAACTCAGCCTTTTTTCCTCAAAAGAATCCAATGTCAACTGGCTGAATGCTTTCCTTTCCTCCCCCAACCAAGAAAATGCTCAAAAGGCAATATAGTTTGTGAGGGTTTGAGGGAACCAAATGACATTGCCTTTTGTCCTATTCTGGCTATTGTTGCCATGCAGCAACTACTCCAAAACTTAATGGTTTAAAGAAACCACCATTTTATTATGCCCATGAATTACGTAGGCCAAAGAGTTGGACAGGCACAATGGGGACTTGACTCTGCCCCATGACGTCTGAGGCTGCTGTTGGGAAGACTCAGTGTCTGAGGTTGACGTGATAGCTAGGAATTGGAATCAGTTCAGTCACTTGCATGGCTGGCACGTGGGCTGGGAGGACTTGAAAATCAGGTGTACTGATTGAAATGCCTTCACATGACTTCCCCATGTGGCCTGGCTTCCTCCCAGCATAGTAGTCTCAAGTTTGATGAGCTTCTTACCTGGCTTAAGAAGTCCCAAGAGGGCCCAAGTGTGAGACTATCAGTAAACAACATGGAAGCTACATTGCCACTTCTCACATAGTCTCAAAAGTCACATAACATCACTTTCACTATATGCTATTGACCAGAGTAGCCATATGCCCATCCAGATTCAAGGGCAGGGATCATGGACCCCCATCTCTCAATGGGAAGAGTATCAAAGAATTTGTGGCCATTTTTGAAAACTGCCATTATGGGGTTGTAGATTCTTAGGGGCTTTCATTGGCCTCATGAACAGGATCACGTTGGTCAGCCCACAGGAGTAAGCTTTTGCAAATGGCCCTACATCATTCCTCATCTCAGTCTCTACCATCACAACTACTCTATCCCATTATATATAAGGAAGGCCACTTTCTGAACTGAATGACAAGCATGTTTGAGGGTTTGTCCTCTGGGGCCTGGCTGTGCTGAAGTTATGGCACCATGAAGACATTCTTTGAAAGTCTCCCTTCGTATCTCCCATGTCCTGGCTCAATTGAAGTTACCTGTCAACATCACATAGACCATCCTCAGCAAACGTGGAGAAGCTAAAGAAGTCAAACTCTATGTTTCTCTTTTTTTCGAAAGAAGAAATTATTTCATTCATCAAATAATTTATAGAGAACCTAGTGTGAATTAGATAGTTATAGTTTCTGACATTAGACAACAAAGGGAATATAGGAAGCCACATAGAAAGTGACCAGGGCCTAACAGCCAATGACCAGGTCTTTAGATTTTAATTAAATGTGATAGGAAGCCCTTGAAGATTTAAGCAGGGTGGTGACATGACCTGATTTCAAAGACCATTTTGATTGTTGTGTGGGGCCTGAGGGGCAATGGTGAGGCTTGGTGATAGAGGAGGTATTCTGAAATGGTGAGAAATGGAGGAAGACCAAGTTTTACAGGCAACAAATTTTAGAGAAGTTTCTTCCGTTTGGAGTATGTTGAATTTTAATGTAACCTCCAGATTGGGAGGGTTGGTGCTGAGGATGTGCATTTAGAAATTGTCAGTAAGAATCTGCCTGTATTACAGGAGACCCGGTTTGATCCCTTGGTCGGCAAGATCCCCTGGAGAGGGAAATGGCAACCAGTATTCTTGCCTGGGAAATCCCATGGTCAGAGGAGAATGGGCTTGCAAAGAGTTGGACATGACTGAGGTGACTAAACCACCACCAGTATTTAGATGATTTTCAAAGTTGTGGACTTGGATGATAACATCAAGGGAGAAAGTGTAGCCAGAGGAAAGAAGAGGAATCAGGACTGAATGGTAAGAAACAGACAGTTTTAGATCATGGTTCTTAGCTTTCAGTGTGCATCACCTGGGGTCTGGATAAAACACAGATTCCTGGGCCCACCTTCAGTTCAATTCAGTTCAGTCGCTCAGTCGTGTCTGACTCTGCAACCCCATGGACTGCAGCACGCCAGGCCTCCNCCACCTCCCCCCACCCCCCACATTCCTGCTTAGGCAGCTAATGATTCACTCGGGCCTTACTCGACGTCTCCTTAACAGAGCACGTTCTCTGCTGATGACACCCCAACGACCCTCCCTCTCACATCCCAGGGTAGCACCAGGCCCACGTGCACTGTGTTCTCAGTTTATAATGAACAGTTTCAGGAAGTGTGCTGTCTTGGATGACTCCACCTTATCCTATTACCGGGATGGCAATAATCTCCCAGGTGTAGAGGAGACTGGTTGTCTCTCCTACCTCCTAGTTTGTGCCAGAAGAAATGCAGGTGTAAGAGTTGTTAGCGATGAGGTGGCTAGAAGGAGACTGCAGCCAAGGATCAGATGAGTCTACAAGCTTCTCCCCACCTGGAGAGGCTGAGTAGGCAGAGCAAGGCCAAGCTGATGCATTAACCCAGGCGCAAGGTCTTGGGACTGTTGTCTTGGGCTGGCTGCTCAAAGCTGGAGACCAGAAGCCCAGCCTTCCCCTGTGGCCGGGGTGTAGCTGTGGGAACTGGGAAGACAGTGCAGGAAAAACAGCTGAGCTTGCTTTTCTTCAAATAGTTGTATTTAGCGGCGCTTCCCTGACTTGGGCAGGCTTCCCTGGTAACTCAGACAAGGAATCCACCTGCAATGTGGGAGATCCAGATTAGATCCCTAGGTCAGAACGATCCCACAGAGAAGGAAATGGAAACCCACTCCAGTATTCTGGCCTGGAGTATTCCATGGACAGAGGAGCCTGGTGGGCTACGGTCTTAAAAGATGGCAGAGTCGAACATGACTGAGTGACTAAGACTTTTGCATCTTTCCCTAACTTAGACAGGGGCTTATAGAGGGGAACTAGAAGCAGAGTTCGAAGGAGTAGAGAGGGCTGCTCCCCAGGCCCTTCTGGATAAATCCATGTTGGGACAGATCCCCATTTCTGGCGAGCCCGGAGGAAATGGAAAAGAGAATAGAGCTAGGGTGCATTTTGTGTCTTCGTCCTCCAGCTTACTGTCTGTTACTGATCATATTAGGGAGGAAAGTCATATGTTTGTCTGGCCAGTCCGTACCTGTTATTTTCTTTGACGCTCAGACTTGTGCAGTAAGAACTTGCGTCCCTGACTGACAAATGAGACTGAGGAATAGACAGTTTGTAACTTGCCCCGAGTCACACAAATGTTAATAGAAAACGGTGGGATCAGAACCTATTCTCCCTGCTCTGGAGACTTTTCCTGTCTTGCCAACCTCACTTGGATCCGTTCCTACCATCCTGGAAACCCTACCTCCCTGCTTTTTCTTGCCAGGAATGTGGACCTGGGGTGGGGCCAGTTCCTCAAAGTGTTTCTGCTCAGCCCTCGAGGTGGGCTCTGTGGTGATGGCACTCAGGACATCAGCGATGAGAACTTCCAGGAAAAGACTTTATTGGGGAAACTTATATTTTGGAGTCACTGCTGCCAGCAGCTCTCTTAACATTTGGAAGTTGCTAAGGCTGGAGAGCTCTGTGTTTTCCACTACCTGCCTCCAAAGCACATGATTTTAATTGGCTGCCCGTGGAACTTCACTGAGAGCCCATCGACGCTGGGTTTTTATGCTTGTTGCCATGCAGCTTCCCGAGTGTGGTTGCTTCAGTGGAAGATTATGGATGTTCTCTGCTCGGGTATCCCAGGCACTGGCAGCACCTGCTCCAGATCTCGGGAGCTGAGCCAGACCTCCCCCGAGTCCAGTGTCCCCCCTGAGGCCGTGTGCAGGGCTGATGCTGAGAAGTCAGCTCAGGCCCTGGGCCAAGAAAGGTGTTTGAGCTGGGAGACTTGGGGAGGCTCCAGGAGTTCTCATTTGCCTGGCGGAGCCCTCGGTGCTGCTGAAACTTTCTGGAAGCCCAGAAGCAGTCCTGCTCACATCTGGGCTATGGTCTGCCAACAGGCTTTTCTTTTTCAACATTTCTGGATCAGAAGAGCCGTGACCTGCTGCAGAGGAGCACTTCCATCCAGAGGCTCCCTTAGCCTAGAGGAACGAAAATCCACCTTCGGTGTGTTCATCTGCCAGAACGGCGCCACCGTGATCATCTCCTCTCCAGCTTTACACACGATGAAGTGCTGCACAGCGTTCTTCTGTCGGGAGAATGTGTAATAGCAGCCCAGATTGCCGGCAAAGTAACATTCCTCCAGTCACATCCTTGTTATAAAAGCTTCATTTAAAAATTCTTGGGCCATAAAGCAGAGCGAGAGAGCAGTGTTTACCATCGCAAGTTGCTGAGTAGACAGTCTTGGTGTCAGAGGGCACTCTGGTAGGCAGCGATGCTGTCAGTTCTCGGGCATTTCAAAGCCACACCCCTGTGTGGCCTCCAGTGAGGCAAAGGAAGGATGCTCTACAAAGAGATTCCTGCAGCTTGTCCTGGATGTCACCTCACTGCGACTTCCAAGGCTTTTCCGGCTGTAAAAGACAGTATTGGGAGACATCCCTGATGGTTGAGCGGTGAAGGATCTGCCTTCCAATGCAGGGGACTTGGGTTTGACCCCTGGTCTGGGAACTAAGATCCCCCATACCATGGGGCAAATAAGCCCACGAGCCACAGCTAGAGAAACCAGCATGCTGCAAGGGCCTGCGTGCTGTGACTAAGACCCAGCAAGGCCAGAAAAATGTTTTTTAAGGCAATATTGGAACATGACACCAGTACAGTGGATCATTTGCTATCCTGAGTTCTCAGTGGAAGAAGCGTGTTAACTGTCTAGACCTTTCCAGCGCATGTATATAGAATAAGCTGGTCTCTTTCAGTGTTCACTAAATATACCACGTAGCCCAGCAAGGGCCAGGTGCTCTGCTGGACGTCAGGCCTGCCTTAGTTAGGACACACCCATGTGGCTCTGGTCCTTGTGGACATCACAGTCTGTTAGCAAAACAGATCTTAATCACATAAATGTGCTTTGGATGCAGGATTAAACTTGTGTTGAACTCATTGAGGGAAAGAGACATTCCGTGCTTTGAGAACGTGTCACGGGGTCCAGGCCCCATCTGGGGGTCAGGAGAGGCTTCCTGAAGAAGATGTGATTGCCCAGAATTTCACTAGGTCAAGAAGCTTCAAGGGAATAGTAGTGCATGCCATGGCCCCCTCGGCAGGAGAACAGAATGCCAGTAGATCTGAGAGGAAACTGCAAGGCAGGGAGCTGGACCCCACGAAGCCCGAAGGCCATCTCCTCTGGGGTTTTATCCAGGGGAGCCGTTGAGAAACTGTCTGGGTGGGGAGACTAACTTGTTCGCATTGTGGAGCCAATTAGGAAAGCTGTGTTTGGGGGACAAGCTGGAGAGAAACCCAAGGAGGATGCCCTGTCATCCGTTTGTCACAAAGGAAAGAGATGGCAGTGCCTGGCACCTGGGGAAAAATGATCCCTTTCTATTACCAAGATTGTAGGAATTTTAGGTTCTTATGTAGGAGGAAGAAAATGAGTTTCAGGCTCTGGGAGAGTGCATTTGAAGCAACTTGGTGACGAATGAAAGAGTACTTTTAGGGTAGGAAAGCAGGTCAGAGGGGTTTTACAAATGCTGCTCACGATCAAGTTTGTAGTAACATCCTCATTGTTGTTTGGAGGCCAGCAATTTATGTACATTCACTTTTCATTGTTGTGTTGGATGTTTTTTTCCTGTTGTGTGTAGTTCTTGCTTTATGTGCATTGTGCAAGGGTATTGAATGGGCCTTCTGCCTTCGTCAGGCTCTGTTTTAATTTTGGAGAGCTGGACAAGGGTGTGATTATAATCAGTTCATGTGTGCATTTCGCCATGCCCCGTCTGCAAATACGAGCTGACTGCTTTCCATTGTGAAAAATGAATTTCGCAGCCACGTTGTTAAACCCGTAAGCCTGTAGATCGAACTTCATGGGAATTTCATTAGTGTGTTTCTGCAAATAGTCTTCGGATGTCTAATATATAAAAATTAGGGATGTCATTCAGAATGTCATGTTAGCTCTTCACCCTCTGTTAAATGACAGATGGATGACCGGACTGAAGCTTCGTTATAATTATCAGAATAAAAGAACGAATGAAGTGAGTGGTCCCAGGCTACGGTGGCCTTTTAATCCCAATCAGACTTTATACTCTGTTACAGGTTACAGTTCCCAAACCTTCCATTTTGGTTTTGTCAATAGCACAGAAGGATTTTTAAACAAACACTGTTTACTAGCTCATTTTAAAAAACACAAAGTAAAGAGCTCTCCGTCTTAAAAGTGAAATGATAGAGCTGAGCTGGCTGAAGATGACTCCATTAGTAACCCACTGTCAGAAACAGCAGGAAGCCCCCTAAGGAAATCAACCCTGCATATTCATTGGGAGGACTGATGCTGAAACTCCGATATTTTGGCTACCTGATGCGAAGAGCCAACTCATTGGGAAAGATGCTGGGAAAGATTGAGAGCAGGAGGAGAAGGGGGCGGCAGAGGATCAGATGGTTAGATGGCATCACTGACTCAGTGGACATGAATCTGAGCAAACCCCAGGAGACAGCGAAGGACAGAGGAGCCTGACGTGCTGCCGTCCATGGAATCGCAAAGACTTAGACATGACTCAGTGGCTGAACAACGAGAAGCAGAGGGTGAGCTCAGATTCTCTTTGAACCTGGTGGCCTTGTTCCACTTAGGCCTGTGGAGGAGATACTGGTTGTAAAACATAATGGTACAGAATTGAGTTACTAAAGGATGGCCTTCCTGGTTCCTTTATAAAGATCTTGCTCATGTCGTCTTCCAGCTGAGAAGTGAGAATGTGATTCCTATTAAATGCTGTTCAGGATGTTCTGCCAAAGCGATATTGCTTCAAACCTGGGGCTGGTCCAGCAAATGAAAACCTAAATAAGCTCCACAAGAGCACCCAGTGTTCTTTGAAGGACTCCTGGCCTGAGTGTTTCCACATAAATAAATGAACACTGGGTGAGTAATGTTGCATTTTTGACATGCTCTTGTTACTGATCTATACATACAGATTAGAAGGTCATGTTCTTTGAGCAGCAAAAGCGAACCCCCTCCACATTCCTTTCCCAAGGTAAAGGTACCATAGCAGAGTAGGATCTGTCTTTTTTATTTTTATTTTTTGAAGTATAATAAATCTATAATGTTTTGCCAGCCTCTCCTATACAGCAGAGTAACTCAGTTATATACATGTAGACGTGCTTTTTAAAATATTCTTTTCTGTTGCGCTTTATCCCAAGGTATGGAATATAGTTTCCCTTATTGTACAGTAGGATGTTGTTGTTTATCCATTCTGTATACAATAGTTTACATCTGCTGAGCTCAGAGTCCCAGTTCTTCCCTTAAAAACAAGTTTTCTAGATGATATCGCCTGTATGAAATAAACTGCACTCCGTTCTTGGTACTGTTGATACCTAGAGTGCTCGGAAAATAAAATTTTCAAGAAACCTAACAGTCCCATAATTAACTTCACTATATTTTGGGTATTAAATAATAATGAACATCATATTATATCTTCAATACATAATAAATATGAACTAATATGGTCAGAAAATATCTGAAAACTAGAAATTCATTTTCCTAGAGGATCTCTCCTATGCAATTTCTCTTCTATGCACTATTCTAAACCTAAGTTAAACTACATTTACTCATTTTTAATACAGAGAAGTGTTGATTTTCCTCTTCAGTCTTCTTTTAATTTTTCTGTTATTTTGTTAGGTACAGTAAGTGTATTATTTATGTTTTTATAAATACTTAAATGGGTAACAGGCATAGCCAAATATTCATCTCATGAAAAACTCTAGAAGAGGCATTTGTGATTCTCAAAAGCACTTTTGGTTAAAAAAAGTTTTTTTTTTTTTTTTTCAGTGTACAATATAATGCTAGGAAATTAACTTCAGTCATGAAAATAAGCAGTAAATATCTCAGAACAATAATTACTGTCATCATACCTTTCCAGGTTCAAGTGATCACTATTTGGAGATTTACTAATCCTGATTAGAGATTATCTTCATAAAGGATAATAAGCTTTTGAGAGATTATGGGGGCTAATTGATTTTAAAAACCACAACAAATATTTTAGTATCAATTCTCCTTTCTACAGAGCATGACAGTTTATCACAAGTCTTTACTTATATTGTTTGGTTCTTAAGTTGCTAAATATGGCGACTCACACCCTTCATTGTGGCCCCAGCTTTTCCCTGGTCATTTTCTTAGCAGGTTTTTGGAACGAAATATAGGAGGTCAAGTGACTTGCCCAAGGTCACAGAGTTAAAACTAGCACCCAGACCTTTGGCCTTTACTGCCTCCCTGGAAAGCTGATGTTTCTATAATTGTTGGCCTTCTCTTAGGTTCCATGGATGGATAGGTTAAAAGAATATTCTGGAAGCCATGCCAAGTGTCTGTGTATATGGTCTCAGGAAAATAGCAGTCTTTGATGGTTCCTAACCTTCCATGCTTATATCTCATCCCTAACAAATGATTGCCACCAGCCTACAAATACAGCTGTGTTTTCTGATTTGCTCTTAAAATTCCCATGTAGTGTTCCTAACACGTGATGTCAGCAGTGCTGTAAAATGTGTTCACATGTGCGTGGAAAGGAAGGACGAGTAACCCAGTTTCCAGCACTGGTGACCTGTGTGATGGCAGTTTGTGAGGTTTAGTCCTGGTCTAGACTTCTCTGTACCTTATAAAGAACTTGCGATCTTTTTGTTCTTAGAACATAATGCAGTTTTAAATTTTTTTACTTATTTACTTATTTTTAGCTGTACTGGCCCTTCATTGCTGCACTTGGGCTTTTTCTACTTGCGGTGAGTGAGGCTGCTCTCTAGCTGTGATGCACAGGCTTTAGGACGTGTGGGCTCAGTAACTGAGGCCCGTGGGCTTAGTCGCTCCACTGGACCAGGACTCGAACCCTTGTCCCCCTGCACTGGCAGGCGGATTCTTAACCTCTGGACCACCAAGGGAGTCTATAATGCAGTGTTACATAAACGAGTACACAGAAGCCTTCTTTATGTTTCCCAGAGTCTCCTTGCCACTGGGTAAAAAGCCATCCCTCTGCTGTCATATCCATGACTTCGTTTCTGAGCAGTCAAAGCACAGTGGTTACGTTTCCTCTACCATGACGTGGATTACCGCAGTCAGAGAGCGTGTCTGCCCATATACCAAGCAAGTTTGCCTAGACATTTCTCTGCTTTTCAATCATAAGCAAAAATTCAAGGGGCACTGGGCAGTGTCTGATCTGAATGCTGGATCTCTCAGTTCCCATCTCATAACTTTTTAGGTGCTATGGCTGAACGCATGGGCATGCTAGCCATGAGATGAATACTAGTGAAGACCTCGTGGGATGAATAATGGGAGGCATTTTTCAGTGGGGCACTGTTTCCATTGAGCGATGGACAGATGGGTTGCTTATGCTCTTTCAAATTCAGCCTGGTTTTGTTTTTGTTGTTCTTTTGCTGGTGAAAAGTAGAACCAGAGTTCTTTTGTTTCTTTGTTTTTTTACTCTCTCTGCTAAGCCATATTTAAATGTTTTCCTCTGTAAACTGATTTGCAATGATAGAGTAGCCCCCCAAATGCTAAAGGAATCTATTAAAAGCGATATGAAAGCGTCCCGTTCATTTAAGAATACATATGAAAATATTTACCAAGAAAATATGATTGAGGATTTCCTTCAACATATTTGGAAGAAGATAAGGATGTAAATGAAAGGATCGGTCATGAAGCATAGTGATGAGGACACAGAGGCTCATTAGAGGACTCTTTCTATTTTTGTTTATGTTGAAAAACTACCATCATACAAAAGTGAAGCAGGCTTCACTGCCATCTTAGCAATTCTACTGCATCATGGAAAACAACACATTCAGTATGAAAGGCAAACGTTCAAGGAAGTCACATAGAACTTTAATCTGTAAGATGCCAAAACAAACCACTGAAATGTGATAAATTCTGACAGTCTATCACACTGTTTGCATACAAGGCTCAACCGTGCCAAAGAATAATTGACTGTTTTGTTTTTTTTTTTTCCAGTTCAACTAATCTTATGAGAATAGTGTTAATAGTTTATATGTTCAGGTTGTACTTTTGAACTATAAGCCTTTTAGAACCTCTTACTCCTATCTTACCTGTGGACTTTATGAAAGTATCTGAAATGTTCACCTTTTTAAAGATATTTTAAAAATTATTTTTCATATTGGTGTGTAGGTGATTAACAGTGTGTCTTAGTTTCACATGTACCACAGAGTGACTCAGTTGCATGTACATACACGTGTATCTGTGTTCACTTAGGTTTCAGATTCTCTGCCTCCACGCCCCTCTGTGTGCTTCTTCAAAAGTAGTAGCACTTGTCCCTTATCATTCTTGTCTAGACCTTGGCAGTGGATCTCTAATTACCTGTGAATAAAATCCAGATGTTCTAGTCTGGCCCAAACTTAGCCCTGCAAGTGGGCTTTTTTCCCTCCTACCAGCCATTTCTTACAAATGGAACCACACAGGCACAAGAGAATAGGCTGTTTTAAAACCCCTGATATTTGTTTCTGAACAATTTCTGAAATGTTTGTGTGAAATTGTATTCCCACCGAGTACATAGCAGTACTCATGTCACCATACACACATAAATAGTAAGAATTATTATCTTTCAAAGTACCTTCCTGTAAAATAAATCTTTTTCTTAAAATTGTCACTGAAGATGGACCTTTTTCAGATTTTCATTGAGATTCATTTTTTTCAATTTCATGTGTATTTATGTCCCTATCTATTGTATTATTGCTATATTCTATAGCACTATTTTACAGCCGAATAAAGGTTCATTATTTGTTCTCAAAAGTAGATTTTTTGAGAGGTCCTTGTGTGCGACCCATTTCTCATCCTCCGTACCTGCTCTTGAGCTCAGTGCTGGGGGGGTACTTAAATATATGTTTCCCTGGTGGCTCAGACAGTAATGAATCCACTTGCCAATGCAGGCGACCAGAATTCGATCCCTCGGTTGGGAAGATCCCCTGGAGAAAAAGGCTTGGTTACCCACTCCATTATTCTTGCTTGAAGAATCCCATGGACAGAGGAGCCTAGTGGGCCAGTCTATGAGGCTGCAAAGAATCAGACATGACTGGGCGACTAACACTTTCACTGTCTCTATTTACTTGTTAACATCTTTCTTTTGGAAGTGAGAAGAATAGAATGGGGTTTATTAGGGGTCCGAATGTCTTTAATACTCCTCGGTAGGAAGTACTTTTTATCACTACTCCTGAGAGGTGGCCAGTGGAGGGGGTCTGAGAGGGCAGCGGCTCTAACTCAGGAAGAATTGCCCTTATGATTCTGAGCTTTGCTTCCCATACCAGGAGCCTCATGTGGGCAAAGGGAGTGTTCCGTGCTGCAACTTGAACGTTGGTCCTTTTACATGACACTTACCAGTAACATCTCTCACGCTCATGCCATCACCTAGATCAAAGACTTAGAATGATTGACAAGTTTTGATAAGACTTCTTTAGCTTGATGCTCTGTATTATTTTAGTGACTTTTTAAAACCCATTTCTCAGTGTTGGTGCTAAAAATTAGAAGTCACATCATCATCTTTTTGTTGTGTCTTATGATCCCATCTTTGCTAGTATTCTACTTCCCCTCTGTCCTCTGTGATTTTTAGTCCTATAAAATTTTTGTAATAAGCATTTTCTCACAAATTCTGTTTCTCACTGCATTTCCTTTGTTTTGTAATACTAGCTTTGAACACTCAGCCTAAAGACTCTGGTCTTTCTATAGCATGCTGGGACTCTTTTATGACACGGGGAAGCCAGCCTTCTGCATGCTGGCTGTGCTGAATAGATGTTCATTAACTCAAAGTCTTAATGAGACTTTGTAGCCCTCAACTCTGGCCAGCTCCCTGCCAGCTACAGTGTTAAGCAGGGTTTTGCCCATCCCATCCCACACATGTCTACACTGGATTCTTCTAGAGGAATAAAATAAGAGTGATACACTTCAAACACCTGAGATCCCAATCTCATTTTTAAAAAAATCTTTCATGTTCCCATGGTCTGAGATGTTCCTAGTCAGGCCAGCCCTAGAAAGGACTATTTAATGACCCCCTAGTTTTTTCCCTCTCCTCAGTTCCCATGAAGAAATTCAAGCCTATAATGTTTTCTTCTTTTTTCATTTTGATATCATTTTGTGACAGATGGTGACTAAAAGCAGTGAGCCCAGGCCAGGTGGCAGAGGGTCTGTGTCTGCATTTTGATGACACCTGTCACTGGAGAATCCAGGAACATAGACAGGAATACTGTCTGGGGACAAAGGCAGTTGAAGTAGGCAGCCTGGGAGGGGTCCCAACAGCTTAGGTAATTGTGATGTGATTTTGTAGTCAGATCCAAATTTGTAAACAGCCTACATAATGCAAGAGTTGCTCATCATTTGAATCATGTTTTCTCTTATGTAATTTTCTTACAATCAGGTGTAGTATCCTGTTGGAATGAAATCATCAATGAAAGAGAAATGCAGTCCGCTTTGTGCCATTGCTTCTTATGAACCAACATTGTTACTAGCTCAGGTTCTACAGTGTTGGGTATAGTTTTGATTCTCCGGCCTAGCTTCTCTGAACTGTGCTTTGGCAGAGAGTAAGTTGGAATTTTGCCCCTAGACATATCTGTTATCAAGTCAGCCTGTCATTTTCAAGTCAGCTGGACTATCCAACCTAAAAGGTTCCTCTTGCAAAGTTCTGTCTCTAACTTCTTGCCGAGCTAATATTCTGGAAGGTAGCATGGAAACGGAAGAGCTGACGACTTTGAACTCTTGCCATTATACCCTTTTCTAACATAAGGGAGGAAAGGAAGAGGATGCTTAAGTTTTCTCTGTAATCAGCTATGTCTTTTTATCGACCTCCAAGTACTCTGTTATTCCCTGTTCCTCTATCTCTTTATCTCAAATCATTTTTATGTATGTATAATTTTAGCTACTTAACACTCTCCTGAATGTCATCAACAGTGCATTCTAAGACTCTCAAATTATAACAAAGCTTTTCCAACTTGACCTGGTAAAACGGATTCAGCATGGCTCTGTACTCTGCCCATAGTAGGGGAAAGAGTAAGCTGTGCCTGATTTTGAATCTGGAGAAAGTGATGTGACTTACTTGTCCCACAAGAGTTATTTGTGTGGTTTCCTCAGCTTCAAAGCATACATCACACTGGAGCCAACACTTTCTTTAAAAAATATTTTTTAAAAAAATTCTTGGCTGCACTGAGTCCTTTTGGCTGTGTGCCGGCTTTTTCTGGTTGTAGCTAGTGGGGGCTACTCTAGTTGCGGTCTCTGGTTTCTTATTGTGGACTACAAGCTCTGGGCTTCAGTGGGTGTACTGTGCAGGCTTAGTTGTTCCACTGAAAGTATAATCTTTCTGGACCGTGGATCAAACCCATGTTTGCTGCTTAACTGAGGGGCCACCAGGGAAGCGTAGGACTACGGTTTCTGCTACATAGAAGGGAGCCCTATGTGCTTTACTTCCTATTGAATTACAAAATGCACCTTTATGGCAACAGTACTTTGGAATATTTTTATTCCAAATAATTTTTTTCATTGTTATAAATGGCAGAAGGACATGGGTGTGGTGCCCTGTCACCCAATTCATGGACTCATGGTGAAATGACAGTATGAGAGAGCATGGCTTTCCTTTCATCCTGTGCTACCGTGATGTGCAACTTACTGTCTTCGTTTGCTTTTTTGTCTGAACCAAACATGAGATTGAGGCATGAAATCCTACAGTGCTGGAAGTTCCAGAATCACACTCTAATAGCCAGAATTAAAGAATTAAGTTGCAGCTCTACATGCTACTGAGAAGTCCGACCTAAAGGGCTTTTGGTCCTTTGCCGTGTTTTCTGGAAAGCGACTTTCCCTGGGTTAATTATCGGGGCTTTCACCAATTGCTGATTCACTCATTCACTTAGTAAATTACATGAAATGGCTAGTATGCACCAGGCACTGTTAAGACTTTTTCATGACAATGTCAGTGTTTAGTGGAGAACGGAAGAGTGCTGGTTGTGTTTATGACATCAAGAGCCATTTTTAAAAATCTATTTATTCATTTATTACGCTTGTCTGCGCTGAATCTTTGTTGCTGTGCTTGGGCTTTTTCCAGTTGAGCAAGCGGCGGCTGCTCTTCATGGAGTTGCTCCGGCTTCTCCTTGTGGTGGCTTGTCTTGTTACAGGAACACAGGCTCTAGACCGTGTGGGCTCAGCAGTTGTCACACACAGGCTTAGTTGCCCAGTGGCAGGTGGGATCTCTTCGGACTAGGGATTGAACCCAGGTTCCTTCATTGGCAGGTGGATTCTTAACCGCTGGGCCACCAGGGAGGTCCTACAACCATTTGTAATGGTGGACATGAGCACATTTCTCTGCTTCTTTGTTAGACTTGCTTTTGATGGGGAACAGAATTCACTTAAACACTCTATTGGGAAAAGTCCTTCCAAACAGTTCTTGTGAGAGTAAAATCTAGAACCGTCTGCCACGCCACTTGTGATCATGGGTCCAGAATAGTAGAGCATAATGTATTTTTTTTTAACCTGGAAAATCTACTGCTAGAGGTTTATCCTAAGGAAATTAACATGGATATGTACCTAGCCATAAAGATGTTCATTCAGACTTAAAAAAATCATAGTAGTGAAAGTTTAAAATAACCCATGTGTCCAGTAGTGGGATGGGTTACATGTGTTATGGTCTATCTGTGCAGCCACTAAAAGTGATGTTGAAGAATAGTGAAACTTTTTTTTTTTGCATATACTTTTCATATATTTGGGAAGCATAGAGGGGACACCTGGGAATTTAGCTTCACTGTTGATGGTTTGGTGACTATTGGAAAGTGACTTAATATCTAGTATAAGCCTGAATTCTTCCTTATCCTTAAAATGGTAATACTTTATCAGTTAAGTAGTATCATTGTGAAAATTAATGAGATAATTTACCTAAAGTGCTTTTAGCATGGTGCTATGCTGTATTCATTTGATTCAGTCATGTCAGACTCTTTGTGACGCTGTGGATTGTAGCCCACCAGGCTCCTCAGTCCGTGCAGATTCCCCAGGCAAAAATACTGGAGTATGTTGTCAAACCCTCCTCCGGGTGATCTTCCCAACCCAGTTATCAAACTCATGTCTCCTGCATTGCAGGCGGATGCTTTACCCACTGAACCATCTGGGAAGCCCTGTAACACAGTACTTGGCATTTAATACACATTAAGAAATAATTATTTAACTAGAGTTTTAAGGGAAAACACCTTAATTAAAGTTCTTCCCAACCCAGTTATCAAACTCATGTCTCCTGCATTGCAGGCGGATGCTTTACCCACTGAACCATCTGGGAAGCCCTGTAACACAGTACTTGGCATTTAATACACATTAAGAAATAATTATTTAACTAGAGTTTTAAGGGAAAACACCTTAATTAAAGAAGTGTGGTCATTTGGGGCTTATGAGTACCTGCATTTTATACCAAAAGATGTGGGAACTTTGTTGTTAGTAGAACTGGGAGGATCCAACAATTTCCCACAGATATTTATGGCTGGAGTTTCACAAAGACAAAAGAACATGATTTAGTTGTCATCAGTGGGAAAATTCATTGTATTTCTAGGGCATGTGTATTAGCAGCAGTGGCCGAATAGCTATATTAAATGTTCTGGTGTGTGATTTGGGTTAATTACTGTCATAGTTTTATTAGGCTTTGACATGACTTTTTTCCCCCAGCAAATAAAATATGAGGAAATTCAGGATTGGTGTTAACTGTCTTGCTGCAAATGAATTTCTAATATAGACAACTGAAATCAACAGCTATAAAACCACACTGTCCATGAGGAGGTGAAGATTTCCTAATTTAATGTTGAAAGCCTCTTTTTGATTTTCACTTCCCCTTGAATATGTGTTGGGCTTCCCTGGTGGCTCAGACAGTAAAGAATCTGCCTGCCTGCAGGAGTCCCAGGTTCGATCCCTGGGTTGGGAAGATGCCCTGGAGAAGGGAATGGCAACCCACTCCAGTGTTCTTGCCTGGAGAATCCCGTGGACAGAGGAGTCTGGTGGGCTGTGGACCATGGGGTCGCAAAGAGTTGGACATGACTGAGAGACTAACAGTTGAATGTGTGTAGTACATTCTGGAGAGAGAGGTATAGTGAAGTTGGCTCTGAGTGGGTAAGAAAAGAACTAGACTCAATGCCTTATAATAACCTATAATGGAAAAGAATCTGAAAGATATGTGTGTGTGTGTGTGTATATATATATATATAAAATCTGAATCATTTTACTGTACACCTTGAGCTAACACAACATTGTACTATAATAAAAATTCTTTAAAGAAAATACCTTAAAGGGGCATAGAGTAGAGCCTCTATCCAGGCGGGTTCAGTATTTCTGATTTGGACAGCTGGTCCTAAAACCTTTGAAGATGGCGTGGAACCCTAGACGTGTTTTGGATCGTCAGGAACTCTAGGCTTACCCAGTAGCAAGTGGTCTGTTGTTCACGCTGCCAGTTGGATCCTGGGCTCTTCTCCATTTTCTTTCTTGAAACATGTGTATTGTCGGCTGCACTCGGTCTTTGTTGCTGAGCCCAGGCTTTTCTCTAGTTGCGGTGAGCGGGGTTTCTCTTCATCGTGATGATCTGGCTTTTATTGCAGGGCACAGGTTCTAGGTGCTTGGGCCTCAGTAGTTACGGTCCACTGGCTTAGTTGTTTGGTAGCATGTGGGATCCTCCCAGACCTGGAATCAAACCCATGTTTCCTGCACTGGCAGGCAGATTCTTAACCGCTGGACCACCAGGGAAGTCCCTTCACTTTTCTTCATCTGTTAAGTGAATCCTGTACTGTGTGATTCATTAGGATACAGCAGTGAGCATGGCAGATGCAATTCTGGCTTTCATGTGAGAATTTCTAGTACAATTATTTTCTGTAGTAATAGTCACAAATGTCAGGATTATTGCTACCTTTCTTATCAGTGTCAAAGTTATATCATAAAAACTGATCGTTATTATCATATATTTAAAATACAATTCCCAAATTTGTTTTTCACAGTTACCCAACTGAATCTGAGTATTATATAAAATTATAAAAATATATTTTGCCCAGGTAAAATTATATCCTCTATTCCAAAACTGAAAAGGAGGTGATGCAGGCAGATTTTCTACCACTTCTGTGGTTTTGCCATCGAGAACACAGTTGGAATCTAGAGAGGGGAAGGGAGGGTATCCCTGACTCACAGTGGGTATTTTTTTTTCTTTTTTAACATTAGCCGTACTCGAGCATCAGGGTGAGTTAGCCTGTCGGAGAAGGCGATGGCACCCACTCCAGTACTCTTGCCTGGAAAATCCCATGGGTGGAGGAGCCTGGTGAGCTGCAGTCCATGGGGTCGTGAAGAGTCAGACACGACTGAGTGACTTCACTTTCACTTTTCACTTTCATGTGTTGGAGAAGGACATGGCAACCCACTCCAGTGTTCTTGCCTGGAGAATCCCAGGGACGGGGGAGCCTGGTGGGCTGCCGTCTATGGGGTCGCACAGAGTCAGACACGACTGAAGTGACTTAGCAGCAGCAGCAGCCTGTTGGTGGACTGTCTCGGCAGATACCACATACCAAGCAGGGCGTACGGAGAAGCCTCACTCAGACAGGAGTCAGATCAGTGCGGGTAGAGCTCCATTAGGGATGCACTGGCTGATTGTTGTCTTTCTTGGGGTCATGATTCTCTTCCCATCCTGGTCCTGATTTCATCTGATCCCCCGTGACTCTGAGAGACCTCACAAATGTCTTTAGTAAAGCCTTGTTTTCCCTAAAAGCAGATCCCTGATCTGTTTCCTGGAACGTAACTTTTTGCTGGCGTGCTGTGATTCATGGGGTCGCAAAGAGTTGGACACGACTGAGCAACTGAACTGAACTGAACTCTGCAATGTAACCGTTTCGTGTTGAAGAAGATCTTTTGATTTATTTCATAGCACTGAATATTCTTGGGTGTACAGCTTATGCCCACTCTCCTTTCTCAGGGTTCATAGGGTTTCATGAGACGAGTATAAAAATTGATAGTCATGTAAGAACTTTATTGAAAAGAAGAATGGTAGCTGTCCGTTTTCTTGATTATCTTCACTAGAAATATCAATGTCAGGCGACTCTCAGCATTAAGAACTTGATTTCCTGTATCGAACCATGATCTCTCTCACCTGTAAATTAGAGGTGTTCAAGATGTTTCCATTAATATTGAGAGCAGGAGAAATGTGAAACAGCCACTTGTAGAAATGGAAATTACAGGCATATGGTTGGTTATATCTCACTGTTCACAATGGACATGCCTGTGATGGATTATGTCTCAATAAAAATTTTGTCAATAGAATTAGATTATTAGGTGCATCATGGGAGCTTGCTGTTCCAACCGTTTGTATGGTAAATTATTTATACCATGTAGCATACTCCTGTAAAATGATTAATCACCTCCAGACTTCAGTTGCAACTTTATGTCCCCCATGTTTTCATAAAAAGGAAACTTCTGGGCCAGAAAAGGTATACTGATATGCCTACAGCATTAAAAATCTATATGAAATACTGTTACAACGTATACTGTGGTGATAAAGGCAGCTGTTTATAATTCAACCAAAATATTTCTAACTCCCAGCCAGTAACCGAATAACTTGAAGAAATGTTTGTTTCAGCTTTAAATAACATTATATAAAATGGATTAAGACCTCCCTGGAGATAATTTTCCATGTGAATTGAGTTTTGAGTAATATATGATACATATAGTAAGTTTTCCTAGCTTACCCTATAATGAAGAAAAAATGCAAACTATATTTTCTGTTGTCTGAACACAGATATTTCCTCCAGCAGCTGATAAACAAACCAGGATCCTGGTCAAAGATAAAACACTGCAAACATTTATGGGTTTATTTGTTCATTCATTGATTACAAATTCATTGAGCAGGTACAGGCACTGTACCAAGAGCTTGTGCTGTGCTGAGTCTCTGCCATTGTGTCCAACTCTTTGTGACCCCATGGACTTCTCTGTAACCCACCAGGCTCCTCTGTGCATCAGATGCTCCGGGCAAGAATATAGGCGTGGGCTGCCATGCTCTTCTCCAGGGGGTCTTCCCAACCCAGGGATCAAACGTGAATCTCATGTCTTCTGCATTGGCAGTCAGATTCTTTACCACTCGTTCCCAATTCTTTTACAGAGAGAGACTTTTTAATCAGCATTTTATAAAATTTTTGGCATCGTCTGATGAATCCATGGAAGTTTCTAGCTTCTCGGTCAAAGTCTTTTAACAGTGAGCCGTTTTTCGGCTCAGTTACAAATCCACCCTTCTTTGCCTGTTGTGATACTTGAGTTAAGCCCTGTAAACATTTCTCCGTCAGTAGCTAGTGCAGCGGTGGGCTTTGTCGATAGAGGGAGCCAGGGCACACCATAAGGTGTGAGATTCCCCTCTGTTGGAGTGGTGGGCAGCTGGGGAGCAAGAGGGTGGCCCTGTGGCTCTCTTCCTAGCAGCTCTCACAACAGCTCCAGCCCACACCTTCCGGCGAGTTTCTTCACCACTAGGCTCCTTAGATCAGCCGCAGCCCACTTGATTCCTCAGCAGTGTGTCTGTACTGTGCTGTGCTCTTTGGTTCTGTGTGCCACCATCTAACAAACCGTTCATCTGGAGGCTGTCCAGCTAGCTCTCGCTTCTCTGCTAACCAGTGAGCCAGTGTCCTGGACCGTTGCTAGCACACATTAGCAGGCTACATGCTCTGGGTTCCAGACCATGTTCCTGTGGCATCCACGCCCTCCCCAAGAAGGTCTCAGTGCCAGCCTGCTGAGTTCCTCATTTCCTCCTTGCCCACACTCTATCTGTTCTAAAGTTAGTGGCTACTTTCTGCAGTTGCTTCCGTATTCCCTTTAGAGTCCTTTCTCTTCCCCCCACCCTGCCTCCACCCTCCCCCCTTTTGGGGAGTTAACCATCTTTTAGTTGATAGTGATTCTTTATATTAAATTTTCCCTATTCAGATTACCAACGTGGTCTGTCTCTCCTGAATGGACCTTGACTGAAAGGAAAGGGACAAGCAAAAAGCCTCCTGCAAAAAGAATTACTTGCTATTAAACTGCCAGCTCGTGACCAGTACTGTAGTTTCTTTGACCTTCTTTGATATTTCTGCTTAATACCTAATTTTATTTTAGTGTGGCTCACATCAGACATTCCAGAATCAGGTGCTGAATATTCCCACCAGTATCGCTCCTCTGAGTATGAAACCGGTAAATACCCTTTTCTGCGTTTATAGTATGAAGGCATTTATCCACTCAGCAGAGATTTATTTAGCAGCGCTGGCATACTTGGCACTGGAGTAGGTGCTTAAGAAAGGCATGATACTCAGGCCCTGCCTTGCAAGTTTGTCAGGAAGACAGGACCTGGGTATGTGAAAAGTTAACCAACAAAGCCATAGGGTTCGCATTAGCATTTGTATTGCTTCATATTTCTAAACTAAGTAATGTTACAGAACAGCAGTATTCTGTTCTGTACAATCCATTCACATTGCTAAGCGCGTGAGCATTCATTTGTCTTTTCAATTGTTTCCTGTTTTCTCTACATCCACAGTACTTGCTGGGAGGAGTTTTAGGGGCTGCAAATTGGTAGGTCCTCTGTAGCCAATGAAAATAGTTTATGACACTAGATCTTTGAAACAGTGTCTGAATATGTACACTTTGGGATTTCAGGAAACATTTCTTCTACTGTATAAATTACTGGAAGCCAGCTGTGCAGGATGAGGCAGGAGTGCTGGGTGGGAACTCATTGGTTTGGGGAGTCTGGGGCTCTGTGTGAAGTGATTCTACTCTTGAAGCCTTTATGCAGACAAGATACATGAAGCCAGATTGGGAGTCTGGTACCCCATCAGAAATGCACACTCTGCAGAGTAATATTTAAGATGTTCCCTTCCTAGAATTGTTCTAGTGAGTCCCTGGAGTGGAATGGTGTGCTCTTCTCTGTACAGTTCTTGCAGAGAAGTTAAAGCACACAGACAGTCCCTTTGCAGTCTACAGCTCTGAACCACTGCTGAAGGTGGTGCTCTGAAATTGACTCAGCCAGCCCTTCCCGGCACACACCTAACAGAGCAGTAGTCTTAGAAGATGCTCGGCCTTAATTGAAACCTAGGAAATGTTTTCTAGTCTAGAATATCCTCCTCCTCTCAGAGACTGTTCAGTTTTCACATCAGAAGCACTCTCTGATAAGTCCAGAAATGAAAGGAACCCGTCATTTTCCAACATGGTATTCCTTAAATATTGCTCACCCCCTTTTTTTTTTCCTCTTAAATGTCTAATGTCCCACCAAGGTTTTCTTTTTCCTGTGTGAATTTGGGAACTTGGCCATTTTTGCATATCTTTCTTTAAAGAAGCTTTCACCTAGCTCTGTGTGTGTGTGTGTGTGTGTGTACCATATGGCTTTTTAAGAAAATGTTTGCTGATGGATTGATTGATTTTGCTTGATGTCTTTGGCTGCACCAGGACTTAGAAGCGGCACACAGGGTCTGCATTCTTCATTGTAGCACACAGAATCATTAGTTGTGGCATATGGAATCGAGTTACCTGAGCAGGGATTGAATCCAGGCCCCCTGCATTGAGAGCACACAATCCTAGCCAGTGGCCACCAGGGAAGTCCCCTCAACTGGCTTTTTAAAAAGATTTTCCATGGTCCCTACCATCCTTAAGACTTTGAAGGATTGGGTAAATGGGCTTGGGGCTAGAAGGGAAACATGCATATGGGGAAGAGGAATTATGACAATGTAGGCAATGCCTTAGGATAGACCCCTCTACCACCTATTTGCAGGTGTGTGTTGGTGGTTCTGATGTAGTTGCGAAGCTGTGTCCGACACCTCTGACCCCGTGGACTGTGACTTTTGGCCAAAACCACTTTTTCTCTCCAGGCCTTAGTTTTTGAATCTGTTACATGAGAGTGAAGATTTGTTCTTCATAGGGTTTTGTGAGCAAAGTGAAATAATGACCACAGAGAGCTAGGTGTACTGTGAGATACATTGTAACCTCAGTAGATAACTGTTTTTATGTTGAAAAAGAACAGATTGTGGCCAGTATTTGGGGGTGGTTCTCTGCAGATCCTTCCTGGATGTGAGAGAGGCAGTGAGCAAAATCATTTTGAACCAGGTTGGCAGAGGTTCTGCTGGGAAATGGAAGAGACTGTAACTGTCACCAGGCTAAGCCAGATACATTACCGTGTCACTGAGATGGTGTATCTGTGTGTGTGGGGGTGCTGATGTCTGTGAAGAGGGACCTTTGAGGAACAGGCAAGAAAAGCAGCAGCCCCCACTGCAATTGCTCCTCCAGATGGGCATCGCATGTCTACCCTGGTCCCATCTGCTCTGATGGCTCTCCCAGCAGTCCGTTTAGGGTGCATTTGTTTAGGTCTTACCTGCTTTTCACTGTAAAACATGTCACCTCAAACCCTATCCCAGTTCAGAGAACCACACACATCACAATCCATAGGTGAAAAGTAACGATTCCTCTCTGAGAACTGATTTCACTCTTGGCCTGTTTGGGGAAACAGCAGCTAATGCTCTGCAAATCATTGTCTTGTTTTCCTTGCCCAGGTCAGGGGGAGGCTGGGCTTGGTTTAGTCCATTGATGTATTCAGGAACGGCATCTTCTGTCCCCAGCCAGGTCCACGTCGGAGGAAAGGGGGATTATAGATGAATGGTACAGGAATGTGACCTGTTGTCAGCCACCCAAAGAGCATGCTGTGGTTTTACAACCCCTGACTATGTGTCAGAATGAGTCCATTCGGTCAGACTGGAAACCAAAACAGCACTGCTGCTACCACTTACCCTAGGCTGTCTTTGCCAAAACACTTGCTTGCCATGATATAGGCATATATGAAGTTTTTCATTTATCATTTGTATACTTGATATAAACATACCAAATTTGAAATGTATGCAGATCAGGATCACAAAATGCACATATCAAGTTTGATGAATATACAAATCTATCAGAGTTGGTATCTACATATATATCAACATTCAAATACAGTATTTTTCCAGAATACGAACAGATTTTTTTTCTAGTTCTAAAAAGAATCGTGTTGTACAAATTTCAAGCAGCATGAGGTTCCATTAATGAGAAGGGGAAAATGGTATGCCCTTGATCCCAAGCTCCAGAGAGAATTGCTGATGTTTGCTCTATCTGCCATCTAAAGTTTTAAGAACATTTGTAAATAAGCGTCTTCCAAAGAGGGTGAAATTCTACTGTAAAGCGGTTTTTACCCTAATAATATGTCATAGCCATGACTTGATGCTGAAAGACACATGTTTTCCTTATCCTTTTTAAGCTTCATAGTGTTACACCGAATGGCAATACCATAATCCATTTAACCAGTTAGCTATTAATGGATTTTTTAAGTTGTTTCCATTATAATGAACAGCATCAAAGTGTTGAACTCATATCATTCTGCCTTTTCTCCAGGTATTCAAGTATTTTTTTTTTTCCCTAGAAGATTCCCTGGGTCACTGAATGTGCCCAGGATTCATTTTGAAAAGGTGTGACCAGATTATAACACTCAAATAAGCATGCCGTGCTCCTTTGATAAGTTTCTTATCAACATGAGGCATTTTTGATTTGATTTTCCAAGTATATTGTATATATTGTACTATTGTTATACAGAAATAACCAGTGATGGAGTTACTTACTTAAAGCAAGAATGACTGCATCCGTTTTCACGACAGCAGTAAGAGGTTACTCACAGGTTGTTGTGCTGTTATTCTCCCCCCTTTGTATTTGTGTAGCCTAGGTGCTTCATATGCCTCGACTACTTAAGTTATATAAGAAAGTCAGTAGGAAACTTTTGACTAGAAATGAAAGAAATGTTGACCTGTAAACATACTAAGTTAATGTAAAAAGTAACTTTTTTAAGCCAAAATAAATAACGGCAGTTTACTCAGCTGGGCTAGTATTCGTGACCATAGCTTTGCTAAAATGGGATTGAACTGAATGCTTCCATTGTACAGAGGCACAAAGCTTTTGGATTTTCAGGTCATCAAGAAAATACAGATTTTTCAGCCATCTTGTTTGTCTCCTCTCTTTATCGTCCTACCTCCCAATTATTCCTTACCCCAGTGGTCTAACTTCCAGCCAGGCAGAATTTTTATCTCCCTCTGTCTTCTTAGGAGGTGGTATACATATCTAAAATTCATAGATAAACATTCTCTTGGTTTATCATCTCAATACTAATGCAGTTGACCAAAGATCACAATGAAAAAATTTCCTTTCCCTCAGGAGATTATAAAGAATGCTTATCTTTGGCACAGACTCTCAACTAAGATTTTGTTTTGTAGTTTTGAATATCAACAGATTTTCAAAGGGTTAGGAATCAAAAGCAGGTGGGTTGATAATGGAGCAAAGACTGTGAAACTCATGTCTGCTCTTCACTGAACACAAGCAAGAGAAATTATTATTTTATTATTATCTCTTTATTATGTAAGAATTTCAATTTAGATTATGGAGTGTAATTGTGGCAGGCACAGTACTCATGGTTCCAAGGCACACTCGTTTAGTGGGAGACAATGTTAAGTGAAAGAGTTGTCCAAAAATAAGCTTACTGTGAGACTTCTTTGCAGGGCCAGTGGTTAACACTGTGCTTCCAATGCAGGGGTAAGGGATTCAATCCCTGGTTGGGAAACTAAGGTCCCACATGCCATATAGCATGGCCAGATATATTTTTTTAAAGTTTTAGAATAAGAATGATAAAATATTCTCTTTTTTTTTAATTAAATTTTTTTTATTTTTTATTTTTTTGTATTTATTTTTTTACACGAACTCCCAAACAAAAAAAATAATCTTGCTATGATGTTTTTGTCAATCAGTTAAACTGAAAACAACTTTTCCAAGTATTGTATATATTGTACTATTGTTATACAGAAATAACCAGTGTTGGAGTTGCTTCCTTAAAGCATGAATGATTGCATCTGTTTTCATGACAGCAGTTAGAGGTTACTGATGATTCACTTTGAAGTTGAAGGCATTGAGTCTCAAGGTTAAGGGACTTGCCCAAGTCAGCCAGGTAGCCTAAACTCCAAAGTTCTACCCAACTCTTGCTGTAGTCCCTGAGCTTGACAGGAATGCTCTCCTGAGCACCAAGGTCAAAGGGCTGATTGAGAATCGTGACCTAGATACCATTTGAACAAAGGTCAAAGTCAGTGTCATTTTCGTGCTCCTTGCTTTCCTGAAATGTTGTACCCCACCTTGATGTGCGTTCTTGACTGAAAACCTTTCCATAAACTGCCTGAAATTGGTGATGGTTTATATGACAGAGAAATAATTGCCCACTGAAACAACAGAGTATTGGCTAAGTAAGGAATGGTACATTAATATGATTAAATTCTCTGTAGTAGGGCATAAGAGCAAACTACTGCTCCGTGGAACTTGGGTGAATCTCACATATACAGTGATGAGTGAAAGCAGGTGAAACAAGAGACTGGTGTGTAATTCCGTTACTGTGCTTGTGTAACACGGGGCTGCCTGCTGGGAGGGAGTCATACAAGAGCCCTCTAGGGTACTGGAAATATCTGTCTTCATTTGGACTGAGATGTGTCTCTGTGTCCGTGAAAATCATACAGCTGTGCACTTAAGATTTGTGTACTTTACCGTTTTATGTTATATCTCAATTAGAAATCAACCTTAAAAAGTAAATCACAGCACACATTTCATCCAGGGCCCCAGTGTCTGTGAAGGGTGAATTAATCTCTGGACCTTTGCATCTCAGAGTTGATGCCTAATGAGACCTCTTACTGACCTCCAACTTATGTGTGGATCAGTTATCGGACAACCTTGAGAAGCTTATACGCAGGCAGTAACTGTAAAATACTTCTGAAGTTCCAGAGGAGCCAGTTTATGCATCACTCCACCCATATCGTGAAGTGCATGTACTGCATTCACGAGGGAACTCTCAGGCAGGCCCTCGCTTCTGGTGACACCTGGCAAGGATACAAATACCCCGAGACTCTGGGTTTGTGAGACTTTTGTCACCCATTTATAATTCCAAAGGACCAGCTTTAATCATAAGACTTACATTTGAAGCAACGTGATGGACCTAGAGATTGTCATACTGAGTGAAGTAAGTCAGACAGAGAAGGAGAAATACCATTTCTAACATGCAGAGTCTAGAAAGAAATGAAACAAATGAACTTACAAAAGAGAAACAGACCCACTGACTTAGAGAACAAACTTGTGATTGCCAGCAGAGGTAGGAGGGGAACGATAGTTAAAGAGATTGGGATGGACGTGTACACAGTGCTATACTTAAAATGGATTGCCAACAGGGACCTACTGCGTAGCATGGGAAACTGCTCAGCATTCTGCAGCAGCATGGGTAGGAGGGGAGGTTGGGGGAGATCGGATACACACATAAGTATGGCTGAGTCCCTTCACTGTTCACCAGAAACTATCACAGCATTGTCATTCAGCTGTACACCAATGCAAAATAAAAAATTTAAAAAAAATTTACTAAGGCTTAGATTGTTTTGGAGAAGGCAGTAGCTTTTACAAAGATTTTATCTGAAGTTGTAAGAAAGTTGGAGTGCCTAAAGGGGACCTCTGCAGGTTCACTGACAGACTGCTTTCCGTGGCTCATTCTCCGCGCTGTCCTGCCAACAGAATTATCGCATTGCACCTCACGTCACAGTGTGGAACTCTGCAGATTTAACGTTCGAAAACAGCCCTCACATTTCTCAGTGCACTCTTAGCCTTTGGAATTACTTTAGCAGTGATACCAAGATCTGAGTAACACCACCTGTGAAAACTGTTTCTAGATTTTGGGTGATTTTCATGTGGTGTTTACAGATAGACAGAGTTCATCTATGACATCAGAAAACTGGGGCAGTTTCACACCATCATTGGAAGCCTCCCTGCTTGGAAGTTGAACCTTTTGTAACAACCATCCATCAGTTAGTCATTCCCCCAAAGACTTTTTAAAGGCTTCCTGATGCAATGCCTCTTCAAATAAAACAAAAGTCAAAGTCTTGTCAACATAGTCTAATACTGTAACTGCTAATACTTGTATCTTATAACTCCCAGGCTGTGAGGACATTACAGATAGATATTTTTCATTCTTTTTTTTCTTTTTGCTTTTGTTCATCTGATAGATGTATCTGTGGTCAAATATATTCTAGTTCAATCGCTGGCACTTATCAGATGCTTAGTAAATAAATATTTGTTGAATGTATGTGTTACTGAGTGAATTAATGAATGAGTATAGTTAGATTGTTGAAGGGATGAAGTTTATTGCTTATTTATTATTCAGAATTTATTTAGTTCATATATACTTGACACTTTGTGAAGTATTTTATGTAGATTATCTCATTTCACTGTCTCAATAGCTCTGTTAAGAAAACACTATTAGTATATCCATTTCATAGATCCAGGAAACTGATGCTTAAGGGAAGTTAAATAATTTATTTGTGTAAAGCTGGGCTTCTTTAACTTTCTATAAAGGGCTAGATAGTAAATATTTTTGGCTTTTCAGGTCATGAAGTATTATGCCAACTGTTCCTTGCTGTCTTACACTACAAAAGCAGCCATGGGCAGTATGTAAACCAATGGGCAGGGTTGTGTTACAATAAAAAAACTTTATTTACAAACATAGATGGTGGGAATGTCCCAATGGCTGTATTTTGCTGATCAGTTGGAGTTTGCTGACCCCTGTCACATCTCATCAGTGATGGCACTTTGATTTGAACCAAAGCAACATGACTCTGAAGACCATGTTTGCTGCTGCTGCTAAGTCGCTTCAGTCGTGTCCGACTCTGTGCTAACCCACAGATGGCAACCCATTGGGCTCTGCCATCCCTGGGATTCTCCAGGCAAGAACACTGGAGTGGGTTGCCATTTCCTTCTCCAGTGCATGAAAGTGAAAAGTGAAAGTGAAGTTGCTCAGTTGTGTCTGACTCAGCAACCCCATGGACTGCAGCCTACCAGGTTCCTCTGTCCATGGGAGTTTCCAGGCAAGAGTACTGGAGTGGGATGCCATTGCCTTCTCCAGAAGACCATGTTTAATTAGGAGTAAATTGCAATCTGTTAAAAAAAGTGGGAAACTTGCTTTAGCTGTCCTTTACCAATTCTCCTCTTCCTTCTATGATCATTGCTATTGAATTTTGTTTTTTTGATTTTAGCTTTCAAAACCTCCTTCAAAGAAAATAAAATGAAAGCCCATCTCAGTAAAATATCTGATTAAGTCACTTAACCTCAGGTCACACAGCCAACATACAACCAGGACTTGAATCAGAAATCTCAGAGTTCTCTCAGCTCTCTAGATACCCTGGCTAAAGTTCCCTTTAAAGTCTCTCTCCCTTTTTTCTTTCTCCTTCTAAAACTCTTCAATAGCTACCTATTTTGCTTTTTGTAAAACAGACATTGTTAGTGCCTATTCTATGCAGGCACCAAAATGAAGCTGGTAATAGAAAATCAAACTAAAGAATGCATTAACCAGATTTTCAGAAATGGGGTCCAGATTGAAGTAGAAAGACATTTATTTGGGGTTTGCTGGGACTGTAGCCTGAGAGAAACAGATTTATGGAACACTTGACTTGTGTTCCATTGGGCTAGAAAATGAGGATTTTAAAGGCAAAAAACATTATAAGGTTATAGTTAGTTACATGAGTTGTTAATCAAGAATTATAACTGGAGCTGGCAAGAAGTAAGGGGGCTTGTTAAGCGAGGGTTGGCTAGGGTCCGAAATGGTTCACAGTTAAAAGGAGAGACCTTGAGACCCGCAGGTTGCAGCTGCCAGGTGTTCTGAATAGGCCTCGTGGTGTCCACTGGTTTGGCACAGTTCAGAGAAAGCTTAAGTTCTCAGCGGTGCAGTGGTGTGTCTGAGACCAGCCCTGTTCCACTTTTGCATGCCTGAACTGTGGTTATTCCATTATAATCTCAATTTGTCATTGAAAGTATGAGCCCTGCCTTCAGGGAGATGGTCGGGAGAACAGTTAGAAAATGGGTATTTAAATAGGTCATTAAAGTAGAGTGAGTGCTATGAAAGAGCAGGTGTTATAGGTGATACCTTGGTCACACATGGAGGGGATGAGGACCTCTGACCTGCTTGAATTTCTTGGACCCTTCATCCTAGGTTGGCTCTGATGCACTGACCACCTGGGCTATACCTTGACCTTCAGGTACTGACAGGCAGAGAGATTGGTGCTTGCAGGGAGCTAAGCAGAGTGATGGTTAACATATACAGGATGGGCCAGTTTGGATGGGCGCTCAGGGAAGGTTTCTTGATAAAATCAGACTTAACCAAGGTCTGAAAAGTGAGAACTGTCCTGCAGAGAGCTGAATGAGGAACAGTCTCAGCCAAGAATCAGTGGGGCAAAGGCCTGGAGGCAGTGAAATATTCAGTGTATTTGAAGAAGAGGAGGGAGGCCAACGAGGCTGGACTGTAGTACACCATGGGAATATGAATTAAGACTTTGCAGTAAGAATCTATAGGTGGCCTTGACCCAGATCCTGGTGAACTTCCAAGCAGGGCTGTGTTGTCATTGGATTTACTTTTTAAAAGATAATTCAGGGAAATTCCCTTTCAGTCCAGTGGTTAGGACTCCAGGCTTCCACTGCAGAGGGCACAGGGTCAGTCTCTGTTGGGAGAACTCAGATTGTACAAGACAAACTAAAAATAATAATAAGTACTAGATAGTTTTAATTCAGTGACCCTCAGAATCACCTAGAGAGCTTTTAAATACCCAGAAGCCCAGTCCGCAGCGCAGGTCAATCAGAACAGCTGCTGTTGTCTGCTGCTGTTCTTCTCTGAAGAACTGATGAGACGTGATAGTGGTTCTGCCAGGGGAGAACCGCTGGTGTAACTGCTTGCAGAGAAGGACTGCCTGGAGGGTGCAGTGAAGAAATCAGGGAAATCAGTCAGTGTTTGTTTAGGTTCAGGCTGGTAGTGGCCTGGGCTAGAGTGAGAATGGAGGAGCTGGAGAAAGGTGGACCAACTGAAGCCATTTTTAGGAGATGGAGTTTTCTGGACTTCCTGATGTATCCTAATAGGTATGGAAAGAAAGGGAGGAGTCAAAATAATTCCCAGTTTTGGCAATTAGTCTACTGGGTTGAAAGATACCATTTTATTGCAATGGAATTTTGACATGAAGGTGAAAGGGTCATGATCAACTGAATTTAGCTTCAGTTCAGTTCAGTTGCTCAGTCGTGTCCAACTCTTTGCAAACCCATGGACTGCAGCATGCCAGGCTTCCCTGTCCATCACCAACTCCCAGAGCTTACTCAAACTCATGTCTGTTGAATAGGTGATGCCATCCAACCATCTCATCCTCTGCCATCCCCTTCTCCTCCTACCTTCAATCTTTCCCAGCATCAGGGTCTTTTCCAGGGAGTCCATTCTTCACATTAGGTTGCTAAAGTATTGGAGCTTCAGCATCAGTCCTTCCAATGAATATTCAGGACTGATTTCCTTGAGGATGGACTGGTTGGATCTCCTTGCAGTCCAAGGGACTTTCAGGAGTCTTCTCCAACACCACAGTTCAAAAGCATCAATTCTTTGATGCTTAGCTTTCTTTATAGTCCAGCTTTCACATCCATACATGACTACTGGGAAAACCATAGCTTTGACTACACAGACTATTGTTGGCAAAGTAATGTCTCTGCTTTTTAATATGCTGTCTAGGTTGGTCAAAGCTTCTCTTCCAAGGAACAAGTGTCTTTTCAGCTGCCCTGGTAAAGAATCTGCCTGCAAGGCAGGAGACTCTGGTTCGATTCCTGGGTTGGGAAGATCCACTGGAGAAGGGATAGCTACCCACTCCAGTATTCTTGGGCTTCCCTGGTGGCTCAGATGGTGCTTCTCTTCCAAGGAACAAGTGTCTTTTCAGCTGCCCTGGTAAAGAATCTGCCTGCAAGGCAGGAGACTCTGGTTCGATTCCTGGGTTGGGAAGATCCACTGGAGAAGGGATAGCTACCCACTCCAGTATTCTTGGGCTTCCCTGGTGGCTCAGATGGAGAATCCACCTGCAATGCAGGAGACCTGGGTTCGATCCCTGGGTTGGGAAGATCCCCTGGAGAAGGGAATTTAGCTTGGAATTGCCCAAACTGTTGGTCTGTCTGTAACCCTAAATAGAGTCATATTTGTATCTTGTGTATGTTTGTGTGTGCCTGGCCGTGGTCCCTCTTTGGGGGAAAGTGAGGCTATATCTGCTTTTGTAAAGATTGTTGGATATATTAGTCATTGTGCTAAGTGTTAATTTAATCCCCTTCACCACAGTCTGAAGTTATGGGGGAATAGTCTTATTAGAAGACGCTTACTCCTTGGAAGAAAAGTTAGGACCAACCTGGATAGTATATTCAAAAGCAGAGACATTACTTTGCCGACTAAGGTCCGCCTAGTCAAGGCTATGGTTTTTCCTGTGGTCATGTATGGATATGAAAGTTGGACTGTGAAGAAAGCTGAGCGCCAAAGAATCAATGCTTTTGAACTGTGGTGTGGGAGAAGACTCTTGAGAGTCCCTTGGACTGCAAGGAGATCCAACCAGTCCATTCTGAACGAGATCAACCCTGGGATTTCTTTGGAAGGAATGATGCTAAAGCTGAAACTCCAGTACTTTGGCCACCTCATGAGAAGAGTTGACTCATTGGAAAAGACTCTGATGCTGGGAGGGATTGGGGGCAGGAGGAGAAGGGGACGACCGAGGATGAGATGGCTGGATGGCATCACAGACTCGATGGACATGAGTCTGAGTGAACTCCGGGAGATGGTGATGGACAGGGAGGCCTGGCGTGCTGCGATTCATGGGGTCGCAAAGAGTCGGACACGACTAAGCTACTGAAATGAACTGAACTGACTGATGAGGAAACTGAGGCACAGTGAGGTTATAATTAACTTTCCCACGAGCATGAGTCCCATTGAGCGACTAAGCACTTAGTTCAGTTGGTAAAGAGTCTGCTTACAATGCAGGAGACCCGGCCTCAATTCCTGGATTGGAATGATCTCCTGGAGAAGGAAATGGCAGTCTGCTCCAGTATTCTTACCTGGAGAATCCCATAGACAAAGGAGCCTGCCAGGCTACAGTCCATGGGATCGCAAGGGTCAGACGACTTAGCGACTAAACCAGCACCACGAGCATACGGCTATTAAGTGGAAGAGTTAAGTTCCAATCCTGAGTCTACCAACCTAGTTTCCGAAACTGTGCTTAGTCACAGCACTAGTCTTAGAAACCCAAGTTGCTGTTTCGGGTAAGTTCATGACATTCAACTACAGGAGACCTATTTGCATTGTTTTTAAGGAGTTTTATTCTCAGGCTATTGTCAACAGCTGTTTGTATAAAATAAGCTTCATCTCGGTTAAGTTTTACCTGCACTTACCGCACTGGGGCCATTTTTTTCAACTGAGATGGTGGAGGAATTCAAGAATCCTGAAGTACTGTTGCTTAAATAAGTAGCCTACATGCTCTGTGAGGAAGTCATATTATTGTCTCAAAGGAGAGAAAGTTGGCTCAGTGAGGCAATGATTGCTGCAAACAAACTTTCTGGTTTTCCCTTTTGTTCTGCTACAAATGGCACGTTCTATCAATCAAGGCCTGCTGAGAAAGATTTTTGTCTTTCCTTGTTGCAGTTTAATTTTATCCTCTGCTGAACTCAGGTGCATTTTAAATACAAAGCCCGAACTATTCAGTTACTATTCATCTGTGTCCTCCTTGAGATGGGGCTGGCTTTTGTTGAAGCGCTATCATTTACTGCCATGGAGGAATTCAAGAATCCTGAAGTACTGTTGCTTAAATAAGTAGCCTACATGCTCTGTGAGGAAGTCATATTATTGTCTCAAAGGAGAGAAAGTTGGCTCAGTGAGGCAATGATTGCTGCAAACAAACTTTCTGGTTTTCCCTTTTGTTCTGCTACAAATGGCACGTTCTATCAATCAAGGCCTGCTGAGAAAGATTTTTGTCTTTCCTTGTTGCAGTTTAATTTTATCCTCTGCTGAACTCAGGTGCATTTTAAATACAAAGCCCGAACTATTCAGTTACTATTCATCTGTGTCCTCCTTGAGATGGGGCTGGCTTTTGTTGAAGCGCTATCATTTACTGCCGCTAAGTCGCTTCAGTCATGTCCGACTCGGTGCGGGCCCCATAGACGGCAGCCCACCAGTCTCCCCCGTCCCTGGGATTCTCCAGGCAAGAACACTGGAGTGGGGTGCCATTTCCTTCTCCAATGCATGAAAGTGAAAAGTGAAAGTGACGTCGCTCAGTTGTGTCCGACTCTGTGCGACCCCATGGACTGGGCCCACCAGGCTCCTCCGTCCATGGGATTTTCCAGGCAGGAGTGCTGGAGTGGGGTGCCACTGCCTTCTCCGGCGGGATCACTTACTTAGAGGGAATTTCTTTAATTTATGGATTTGAAGACGTTTGTCCACTTAAATAATCTTTTTGTATCCCCCACCAAAATGTCGTTTAGCGAAGGCTCTTGAATCAGACACTCTGACAGCTTTAACACTATCTGCTGAAAACAGTTTTCAGTTTATTGGTGGACGAAGTGGGATGTTTAGAACAGTTCAGGGGTTGATTGTAGAGGGCCGTGACAAGGGGCAGGTGCCTTAGAGAGACAAGCCCCGAAGCCCTCCTGTGGCCATGTGATTTGGAATAGGAAATGCCCTGTGAGGCATTGCTTGGGAGAGTGGACTGATACTTAATCAGTCTTCAGAGACTACACTATAGGGGCAGTCATTCAGTGCTCCAAACAAAGCACAAAGTAGAAATACCCCCTCCAAAAGAAAGAGAGAAAAAAGGCATCGGGATGTATAATTAGTTTGCATATGGTTTGGTTGCCATGACTCAGAAACAGCAGCTGCTCAGGCCCATGCATTTCACTGTGCACCTTGCCCAGGAGCAGGTTTCATCAAGAAGGCATTAGTTTTTGTGCTGCCACTTACTGGTTTCTATGTTTGTTTAAACAAGAGCTACTGAAAACTGTTCACTCACAATGCGTTATCAAAGACTGTTGACACTGTTTAAGAATTGCTGATTATTATTATTTTTTTTTTTTACTACATTTTCCTGGTTAGAACTTGGATTCTAAACATATTGCTTCCCCTTAAACTCTCGAGCTGTGATGTAACATACCAGCTTAGGTCTAAAAGGGATAAAGGTTTACTCAGAAGGGTGGGAGCTGCCTTTTAATAGTTGATGCAGGATGAGGACAGTGGCGAAGTGTGGATTCTTTAAGGAATCCTGGGCGCTCACCCTATCTATGTGAGTTTGAGCTAGACTCTCTGCTCTGAAAGAATAAGCGCCATGCTTTGTCCAGGATCATATTCCACTGCCCTGCTCTTGACATGTGCGTATCTACTGCTGTGTCACAAATTACTAGAAGCTCAGAGGCTAAACCAACACACACTTGCCATCTCAGTTTCTGTGAGCCTTCTGCTTCTCAGAAGCCTGCAGTCAGGGTGTCAGCTGGGCAGATGTCTCATCTGAAAGTTCAGCTGGGGAAGGATCCATTCCGCCCTCACTGTTGTTGGCAGAATTCAGTTCTTCCAGGGCTGTTTTCCTGAGGACCTAGGTTTCCTGCAGCTGCTTGCCACACCTGCCCCTCTAGCATGGCTGTGTTCTTCACAGCTGAGTAGGGACTGGTAAGAGTCTGCTAGCAAGATGGAGATGAGAATCCCTTGTTGCCTAATCATAGAAGTGACTTCCCTTTGCTTTTGCCTCATTCTACTGTTGTAAAAATACAGTAAGACCCCTACAGTGTTCAAAAATGCAAACATGCCACTGTATGCCAGCTGTCATACTCTACTGTTGTAATTTTCAAGGTGTAGTACTGTAAGATTGAGGCTTCCCCAGTGGTTCAGTGGTAAAGAATCTGCCTGCTAATATAGGAGATGCAGGTTCGATCCCTGGGTTGAGAAGATCCTCTGGAGAAGGAAATGGCAACCTACTCTTTTATTCTTACCTGAAGAATCTCATGGATAGAGGATCCTGACAGGAGCCTGATAGGAGACTATCCATGGGGTCACAAAGTCAAACACAACTTAGTCACTAAACAACTACAACTGTAAGATTAAAAATATTTTCTTTGTGTGTGTGTGTGTGTGTTTGTTATGTATTGTTTGTAAAGTATTATAAACCTGTTACAGTTCAGTTACTATATAGCTGATGGTGTTAGTTGGGTACCTAGGCTAACTTTGTTGGACTTGTGAACAAATTGGATTTGTAAACATACTCTCGAAACAGAACTAGCTTGTATATAGGGGACTTCCTGTAGGCCACTAGATCAGCCCAGCATCAGAGAGTGGAGACTTGTAGGGTCTGAATACCTGGAATGGGGACCATTGGGAGATTCGTTAAGAGTCAGCCTGTCACAGCATACAACAGGCACTCAGTGAGTGTGTGTTGAGTGAATGAGCATAAGAGCTGGGTTCTTAGGATCTGAGCTGAAGAGATCCTCTCATTCCCTGCCTGCCCCGCCACCCTGCCATTACATATGTAACTATAAGATGAGCAAGGTTTGTTTTAATAATTTATATATGATACCTATGTGATATTTATATAGTCTTCCCCCATCCTTCATAATGCCATTTGGATCTTTGGTTACTGGACTTAAAGTTTATCCAAAATGATGACCTGACCTACTCCTAAGGAGGAATCTCTTCAAGGAAAGGATCATATGCTTTGTCTCCTTAAGTTTTTCTTGCTGCATATGTGGTGGGGATTTAAAACAGTCCTACATCCTGCTTCCTGGATTCTGAGTCTCTTGTAAATGGACTGCCCTGAGCAGCTTTTTGCTTCAAGGGAATGGAAAAGCAAGGGTGAGAGTTCACATTTCATATGTCTTAGTTAAAGTCACTTGCTACATGTGGAAACAGCCCTACTTTCTCCCCCAAGCCTCTGATATTGTTGGAGCTTTTCAGTGCATGGCAGGATTATGAACAAGAGAAAGTCAACATTGTCCAGCATTGCGATACCAAACCAAGAGAAACTTGCTGGCAAGGCACTGAACCTGAAATAAGCTTCTCTTGCCCCAGGCTTCTCTCTCTTTTTTTTTTTTTTTTTTTAATTTCAAAGGTCATGAGAACATCTGTGTGAAACAGTAGCTTAAGACTCTGGGTCATACTTTGCTGGATTGGAATTTCTCTTTTGCTTCTTCTCAGTACAACAACAGCCTTTACATTGAGAAGACTGGCAGGGGTAGGACAAGCGGGCTCAGGGACCCTGTCTTGAACTGCTGTGAAGGCCTCCCCACTATCTTCTTGGCTTTGAAACGCAATGCATTAAAAAGACAAAGAAGGACAAAACCACCATGTGGGCCCCTGTGGAAGTCCCGTTTGCCAGGTGCCCCTGTCTGCCCACTCACTCGCTTTCTTCTGCTTTGTCTTTGAAACTGAGAGTTGAGTGAGTCCACAGCTAGAGGAAATGGCACTGTAGACCGAGCCCAGGGCAGTTTGATTCTCATGAAAATGAGAAATTGCCTATATTGACAGTAGGCATGCTTGCTGCTGGCAAGATCTGCAGTCGTGCAGATTCGCTCCTGGGCCTCCCTGTCACCCTGCCGGGTTGGCTTTTCCAGTAATAGACTCCTCCAAGCCAAGTCTGACAGTTAAGTGGTAAACCCTCTGGTGAGCTGGGGAGGTGGGAGCAGAGGGATAGAGAGTGGTCAGTTTAAGCAGACCAAGAGCTTTAAATTTATTTCATCTGTAGCCTTCTCTGGCCATGCATCTCAGTTCTCTGGAGATGAATAACTTGTGAATTGACTAGTCTCCATGAATATTATGAATTAATAGGAAGTAAAACTGTGTCCATGCTCAAGGGCCACTGGAAGTGAGGAGGGTGAATTTTATTAGCATTTATGATTGTGTTGCTGTCTCATATTAATCCCTTCCCATGGCTGAGGAGTTAGGAATTTTCTCATCTGCTGATGGAAACCAGTCCCAGGAATGTGTCCTGTCAAGTGCTGGAAAATAGATGATGATACGGGGCCGTGACCTTTCTCTCTGACAGGAAGTCTTCTTTCTCTGGTGAGACACCTCTGTGATGTTTTGCATATCTATTAGATTAGGCTTAAGTATGATTCTGGAAATTTTTGATTTGAGGTTAATCCAAGCCTCCTGCTCAGGAATTCATACTTGGTTACGGTCACTTGCCACTACTTGATCAGGAGACTAAAATCATTCATTTCAGAAGTCCTGCAGCCTTTCATAGCTCTTCTCATCAGCCATGACTCCTTCTGGCTTGCGTCTCTGTTTTCTCCTGGACTTTATTCGGTGGCAGTGTGGGGTGCTAAATGCACTTGAATCCCTCTGATTCCACTTTTTGCAATCCCACTGCATCAGTGACAGTCCAGAGAGAATCAGAGTAGAAAATGTTATTGTGATGTCAAAAGGGAAAAAGAAATGTCTACCTTAGAAACTGAGAGTGTAGGGTGTACAAGAAGAAAAGTCACATTTGTGAGTATTGAAAAGGAGAGTCAAGAAAACAATGACGTTTTCAACATAGATCAGCGTTATGTAGATCAATATAGTTCAATATAGATCAGCATTGTTTCAGCAGTGTCAGTAGCTTGATGCTCTTATCTTCTGGAACGCAGATAGATTCTGAAATTATTGACAAGCATTTAATTTATTAACGGCTTCTCTGTTGGCTCAGATGGTCAAGAACCTGCCCGCAGTGTCAGAGACCCGGGTTCGATCCCTGGGTCAGTAAGATCCCCTTGAAAAGGGAATGGCAACCCACTCTAGCATTCTTGCCTGGATTATCCCATGGACAGAGGACCTGGGTGGGCTGCAGTCCATGGGGTTGCAAAAGAGTTGCACACAACTCTTTATTAATAAAGGAATGTGGTCAGTGCTCTGTCTCTGAGGCTTAACTTGGAATATTAATAAAGGAATGTGGTCAGTGCTCTGTCTCTGAGGCTTAACTTGGAATGCAGTTTTGTAAAAATAGCCAAGTCATGAATGGTTTTTGTCAGGAACGTCTCGAGAGCAACTTGAACTAAACCCTGGTGAGTGGTACCCAAGGTGCTGGAGTCAGAATGGAAGAAGCTGCAGCATCCTTGCTATGTGGCCCTTCAAGTGATAGCTGTGGGTGAAGAGAAGAATCAGATCTGAAATCAGATCTCCTAAGAAATGCCTGTCCTTTTCTTGATAAACACTTTAGCTTCTGAGTTCACAGTTACCTGCTAACCATCACTGTGGATGGATCATCATTGCTGCAATTCAAGAAGGATGTGCAGAGCCTCTGGTCCTGCTGTTTGTCACTTTCCCCCATAGCCGTGGTTAATGGTGTAGCCATTCGCCCTCAGCAGGCATAAATCCTTTTTCCCACATGAGGGTATTGGCTGGATATGATGTTTATAGGACTAACGGAGCAGCTGGCGATGTCGGATTCAAGGCAACTAGGTTGTCTTGGCCATCCTATTCAGCAGATGGCCAGGACTTGATAGATTGAAGATTATTAGGATCCAAGTCAAGGGCTACACAGCACAGTGGATGGAAAAAGTAAATGGCAGCTCATCTCTGAATGCAGACACATGCAGTCTGGCAGGGCCTCTCTACTTCCCTCTCATTTTGCTTCCAGCAGGAATAAATGGATGTCTGCCTGTAGAGCCTAGATTATAGAGAGACATCTCTGGAGATTACCGATAACTTGGTTACTTAATTGACAGCTGGCTGAATCCTTACAGCTATCATTTAGAAAGAAAATTTTATGAAGTTTAGGCGTCATCCGTGTTTATATAAATTTGCCCTTTTGCCCAAACCTACGTGTCATGGTTTCCCGTATTTGGCTGATATCCCTATGTCTTCTGATTATATCCAAAGACAACTTAAAAGCTTTAATTCAGAGCCCTCTGTTGTGTCGGCATGCTATCCTTTTGAAGATGACTAATGCCATGAAAGCTGCTCTGAGTTGGAAGTGCCCGAAGCTACGTTTTGCAGCGAGAGCAGGAAAGGACTGCGCTCCGGGAAAGCGGTGTCTATTTCTCCTTCGTCCATTCTAGGCTCATTTGTGCAGTTGCTGCCTTCTCCATATTACCGCAGAACTTCTTTGACTCTAAAGTGGAAGGAAGCAAATTTCAAAAGCCCGGAAAACTCCTCGTGTAGTTTTAGCAGGAGCAGCATATTACAAAATGGAGTGGATGTCAAATAAATTTGCATCTTTTGAAAATTGAATGCAAGGAGGTATTATTGCTTTTAGAGCCAAGTGCATTAAGAAGTCTCAGGGATAAGATGGCTGGTGTTTGACATTCATTTACATTTGAGTGTTTGGTTCAGGTTGTTACCCAGTGCTACGCAGCCCATTCGAATTGTTGCGTTTGGACTCAGCATTATATCCCAAGCTTCATACATTGCACTCTCATAACTGGATGAGACTGGGGATTTCCCTGGTGATCTGGTGGCTAAGACTCTGAGCTCCTAATCAGGAGGCCTCATTCAATCCCTGGTCAAGAAACTAGATCCTATATGTCACAACTGAAAGATCCTGCCTGCCACAGCTAAGCCCTTGTGCAACCAAATAAATAAATAAAATTGAAAAAAAAAATTTTAATTTATCATTAAAAAAGCCGTGAGATTGTATCCCCATGTCACAGATGAAGGCACTAAAGCTCTAAGATTTCCATCTTCCCCCATTTCTTGGCCTCCTCTATCCTGGGGAGACATCAGAAGTCACCTTGTACACCCTCTCTGTAGGCATATTTCAGAGCTTCCCAAATTGCTTAGCTAATGTCTCTGAATTTTTTTTAAGTGGTACATTGCTTGAAGTAGTGAGTGGATGGGATTATTTCAGTTAGGCTTATGCCTTCTGGAACAAACTCACTTATTAATATGCTCTTAGGATTCTAATCCTAATTTTTAAATCCAAGACATGAACTGGAAAGTATGTTCCATATTATTAGTGAGTTACTTTGACCAGCCAGCAATCTTCATTTTTCTCCCTCTTTCTGTCCGTCTTCTAAACCTCAACCATATAAACCAGCAATAGAGGCTGTGTAGGTAAATGGACATTGTAGAAGGCTTTTCATTTTCAGGATTGCTTAGAATCTAGGGTCAGGCTCTTGAGCCTGAGTGAGACCAGTCTTGAGTAATCAAACACAGAGTTAGTGGAGTCAGAAGCAACCAGAAATTGAAGGTGGATTCAGTCCAGTTCAGATCAGATCAGTCGCTCAATCATATTCGAATCTTTGCGACCCCATGAATCGCAGCACGCCAGGCCTCCCTGTCCATCACCAACTCCCGGAGTTCACTCAGATTCACGTCCATTGAGTCAGTGATGCCATCCAGCCATCTCATCCTCGGTCGTCCCCTTCTCCTCCTGCCCCCAATCCCTCCCAGCATCAGAGTCTTTTTCCAATGAGTCAGCTCTTCGCATGAGGTGGCCAAAGTACTGGAGTTTCAGCTTTAGCATCATTCCTTCCAAAGAAATCCCAGGGCTGATCTCCTTCAGAATGGACTGGTTGGATCTCCTTGCAGTCCAAGGGACTCTCAGGAGTCTTCTCCAACACCACAGTTCAAAAGCATCAATTCTTCGGCGCTCAGCTTTCTTCACAGTCCAACTCTCACATCCATACATGACTACTGGAAAAACCATAGCCTTGACTAGACGGACCTTAGTCGGCAAAGTA
>SJYX01003339.1:0-102037 GCA_006410675.1 Oreotragus oreotragus | reverse complement strand
GTTATTGATATTTCTCCCGGCAATCTTGATTCCAGTTTGTGTTTCTTCCAGCCCAGCGTTTCTCATGATATACTCTGCATAGAAGTTAAATAAGCAGGGTAACAATATACAGCATTGACGTACTCCTTTTCCTATTCGGAGCCAGTCTGTTGTTCCACATCCAGTTCTAACTGTTGCTTCCTGACCTGCATACAGATTTTGCAAGAGGCAGGTCAGGTGGTCTGTATTCCCATCTCTCTCAGAATTTTCCACAGTTTATTGTGATCCACACAGTCAAAGGCTTTGGGATAGGGTGCCAGATAATTTCCTTTTTTCATGGGCTACAACATTATTGGTGGATGTCAGTCACACGGGATTAGAACACTTTCTTTGAAGTTTCACATCATCTGATAAGGCTAAATGCATTAAAGGGTTCCCCTATTATTGGAATCAAAAGTCAGAGTATCCAGGGGACATTCCTGGTGGTCCAATGGTTAAGACCCCATGCTCCCAGTGCAGAGGGTGCAGGGTCCATCCCTGGTTAGGGCACCAAGATCCCACATTATGCAGGGTGTGGCCAAAAAAAAAAATCAGAGTATCTGTTAAATGTTGCCACAGTGGAAGAGGGGTAATACCATTTTATAGAAACACAGGAGTTGATCAGGTTGATGGTAAATATTGTGTCTTGTGATGTGAGATCTCATTGAGAAACCATCCAGAGAAGCCATAAATAAACAAATTGTATTAATTAAGAAAATGGTTGATATCATAGCCTACCCCTCAACTTCCACCTCTGTACACAGTCATGAAACTCAGGTAAATGTTGCTCTTTAGTAAATGATCCCAATTAGTTAAAACAACAACCATCTTGTTACTCTCTGATTCCCTAGATGAGCTGGTTGGTGCTTCTGGTCAGTGCCAACTCGGCTGGTCTCTGCAGACTGCAGGTGGTCCTTCTAAGGCTGAATGGTCTCGAATAGGCTTACTCTCCTGTCTGCTCATTGGCCTCGGTCTGCGATGGCTTCAGCTGAGACTGCGTGTGTCCGCTCCTGTGGTCTCTTGACCTCTCTTGTTTCTAGCTTGGGGTTCCTCACCTGGTGGTTTCCAGATTTCAGAGATTAACAAGACAGTGTAACCCCTTGCACCCAAGTGCCTATATAAGCCTCTTTCTGCATCATGTCTGCTAATGTCTTTTTGGCCAAAGCAAATGTGGTCAAGCCCAGTTTCAAAGAGTAGAGAAATTGATCTGCGCTCTTGATGAGAGGAGTAGAAAACTACCTTTCCAAGGTGTGTGTGATGGGGAAGGCAGGAATTGGTGGCCATGTGCCATTTTCCACATATGTTAGAATAACGTTGAGTAGTTGAACTGGCATTAACATGTCCAGCAGCCTGAATCTGGACAAGGGGGACCATGTTTTTGTCTCTAACTTCAATTTGATACGAGGTGTTTGTCTGGAATCTTGCTTTATTCTGTCACTCTCAAAGTTTGGCTGTTCACTGATAGACTCTCTTATCTTGCATTCTTGAATTGTGTTTCCATTTTGGTTCAGTTTTTAAAATGTTTGATTAGTCTATTAGTGGTGCAAATATGATTTTTTTTTTCATTGTGTGGTGTTCTGTGGATGTTTGCCTTTCAGGAATGTTTTCTTCTACAACCAGTGTATTAAACCCCTGGTTTGAGCTTCCTCTCAGGCTATTTTGGAGGTATACTCTTGACAGCTTCTGGAATTCTACCACTGTGCTCTGATACAGTGATCCCTTTTTAAAAAAATACTTGTAGTCTTTTTGATGTAGCACCAAATTCCACCTCATTTTATTAGTCTATAAACATAACCCCATACACAGTGACAACTGCGTTTGAATTTAGTCGTAACTCAGGGCTCCAGATGTTAATATGTAATCACTGTTAACTCAGAGCATCCATTCTGCATTTCTGTCTCAACTTAATGCACGGTTGGAATCATGAGCTAGTTAATTCCTTGCATTTTTCTGAATGCTAGTGGATGTTTAGCAGCAGCCCTGCCTCCACCCCCTTGATGCTCATAGCCCCACCTCCTCTACCCTTACTCATAATAACCAACAGTGTCTGCAGACATGATCACATGGCCCCTGGGTGGGAATGGGGAGATAGGTTAAAATGCCTCCAGTTGAACCACTGCTGAGACGGAAGAAGGACATTGCGAAGTATGACTTCTTATTCGAGAGCAAACTAGGATTGGCAACCAGACAAGGAGAATTGTAAGGGATGAAGGGGTGCACTCATTTTTTCGGTTACCTTAAAATTTAACCTACGATGGCCCCAAATTCCACTGGACTAACCAGGAAACATCAAGTTGGATCTTGCTACATGTTGAAAGGTTCATCAGTATCTTAACTTTATTATGTTAGAAGTGGCTTAAATGTAAATAACATCCCTGAAACAAAAAGAAGTTTCAGGAGATACACTAGTCATAGATAATGGATTTGGAGAAACTCAGTTGGAAGAAGTTCAATATACACAAAAGCAGAGAAAATCATATCATGGCCCTTCTGATTCAAATGCCCTAAGATCCTAACTGTGATTAATGGCCAGTCCTGATGCGTTTGTACCCTGCTCACTTCCCCTGCTACCCATTGCTGAATTCTTTGGAGGCAAAAATCATTTCATTTGTTGTTATTTCAATATGTGTCTCAAAGAAAGAACTTAAAAAACAAAATTATAACATGCTGGTAAAATTTTAATCTTCTGGAAAAGAGAAGATTGAGTGTTATACTGAGCAGTATCAGAAGTTAAGGGAAAGTATGTGAGTCAGGATCAAAGAAGCTTGACATTTGAGGGGATAAAAAACTCCAGGAGGAGGAGAAGGAGTGTTCCCTGGTGGTTTAATGATTAAGATTGGCGCTTCCACTGCTGTGGCCTGCATTCAGTCCCTGGTCTGGGAACTGAAATATCTGGCAAACTGTGCAACATGGCCAAAATTTAAAAAAGAAAGGGGGCGGTGGGGGAGAAAGCTCCAGGGCGGAATCAAGGTTGGAGACACTGTCTCTTTGAGCTCCTTTCATCTCTATATTTGCCCTGCCTGAGTGACTCTTAGAAATGCCTCTTTGAGCATAAGTTAAGGCGCATGGGACTGGGATCCTTAAAAAGGAGAAAAGGCTGGCAGGGAACGAATCCATTTTCAAAAAAGAGAAAAAAAAATCACAAAAAGGTGTTGAAATATTCAGTCAATGATGGATTGCTCTCTGATGACTTTCAATGACTTTTTAGTTGGTTGGGGTCTACTTTTAATAAAACAAAGCAAGGGGAAAGTCTGCATGCTTTTTAAGATCTTGCTGGGACAACAGTGTTTCTCTCCTGTTCTGATGTATTCTGAGAAGTTTCTCTCTTTTGATTTAGCCTTCCTCACTTGATTTTATGATGTCATAAATCTCCTGTGTTTGGTGAGAGGCATGGTGTATGTGAGACCCAAGCAGCTTGCTTGATAACATCCCCCCTCCCCCTTCTCTTTAGAAAATTAAACTGAGACTGTTGTGTCTGATGCCAGAACAGATTTAACCAATCATGTTTCCTTTACATATAGGTCAGTCCAAGGGACAATTCCGCACTGGATCCTATTATCCACGGGTTGAAGGGCGTCGTCCATCACGGTAAGGCAGCTGCGTACACTTCCCTTTTGCTGGGGTGGGGAGGGCTAAGGTCTCCACCTGAAGGAGTGGGTTATCTCGCAGAGGCTGGAGCGTGACACCTATTCCTCATGCCCTGATGGTGAAGGGCATGAGAGCCATTATTTGATGGGTAAAGAGCACACCCATTTATTACCTGCAAATGGATCTGGGTTAACAGTAAGCCATTTGTTTCTCTTCAGGTACCACTCAGAATGCATATGTTATAAATCAGAACCTCTTAAGAGGTACCATTCATACACACTGAACCTGCCACCTGCCTCATAGCTATCCTAAATTGATTTCCTTTTCAAGTAACTTTTCATTTATGAATTTCTTGATTTGCCTCTGAGATTTTGGGGAATAAGTTTAAGTAACCCTGACAAGTCATTAAACTTTGCTGCATGTGAACAAGTACCATCAACTACTGGAATGGAAAATGCTGGGCTGTGTTCTGTGCAGCAGACATGTCTTATCCTCAAGCATAAAACTGGGAGAGAAAGTAAGATAGATGGGTTCTGTCTTACCCAACCTTTTTTTATTGGAGGAATTTCCCTGCAACTTTATTATTGGCAATGCATCATTACCTATGACATCAGGATCGTCTAACTTCAAAAGTACCCTGTCACGGGGAGGTGTGGAGTCGAGAAGTAATGTAATGATTTGCAAAGTTTTAATAATCTAATTAGAATTCCAAAGACATTGACAGAAGTAGCATTAGTAACCATAATAAATCTCCCTTTCATCTCCACGGCTGTGATAAAACATCTTCACAGCTTTCTGGGAGGGTGTCTTTCCACATTAGCCAACTCTGCCGAGCTTAACAAACATTTTACCCACTTTCTCTCCAGGAAACAAGACCAGTTTTCAGTGTTCAGTGGAAGCAAGTAGGATTTGGGATTAATTCTTCTGCTCTTAGACTTGTTCAGTCGTACAGCAGGTAACAAGAATAAGCCTAGTCAATGTAGAAAAGTAAGATGACTTGAAAACACCCCACTGAGGTTTTCACTGTAGGAAGTTTCCATTGCTTCTCCATTTCGGAAGAAATCCCCTCACACAAAATTAGGAAGTAGGTGGTATAGACAGTTCCCTTAGGGAGCAAAACGCTTTTGCCAACTCTTAGGCTGTCTGCCCCTTGGTGACGTGATGTGGACAGCAGTACAGGAGGTAGAGGGTAGCAATATAGGAGGAGATGTGCGTTGTGCTCCGAACAGTTTAAAAAGTGCACGGGAAGTTGGTGTCATGGGCAACACGCTGTGTCCTCTGAGCTCTTTCTCAGAGGATGCCCTAGAACTCTCCATTGATGAAACAGCTTCTTGAAATTCCAGCCCGTTGTGGAGATGATAAGTTTGGGAGTTCAAATGTACTGAATGATGGACAGGCCTTCCTTCCCCCTGGGTCTTCTGGTTATTATAATGCAATCACCCCACAAAGAATTCTAGAATCTTTAAAATAGGTAGCTCTTCTTCAGCCTAAGAGGAAGTGTTCCATCAGCTGTGGCACTTGAATGGGTCTGTAGCATCTGTCATTGTTTCCACAATGATCAGTGAAGGAGATTCCATCTGTTAGAGAGAAGCAGTAGGCTTCCTTTAGTCCCTACGTCCCCAGATCTCAGCAAATGCACTTCGTTGTGATCATTTGGTTCCTGAGCTGCATGCTGGTATGATGGTGTTATCCTCCTTCATTCTCCACAATTACCCTCTAAGAGGCTGTTATGTGTAGGGATGGGTACCTGTTCTGGCAGGGATGCCCGTGATGTGGTTTCAACTCTACCTCCTAATTGAAAAGTCAGAGGAGACCTGCAAAAAACAGCTGCAAAGGAAGTTCACTTCTTCTTTTTTTTTTAATTTTTAGAACTCAGCATTCATGTCAGTGTAACTCAGAAGTCATTATCCCCTGGAGGGGTGGACAGATTTCTTCTTTAACACACAAGGCAATGTGTTTCTTTTGTCTCTCAAAATCTGGAAATGCACCTTTTTTAACTTTTTATTTTGTATTGGGGTATAGCCCATTAACAGTGCTGTGATCGTTTCAGGTGGACAGCTAAAGGACTCAGCCATCCATACACATGTATCTATTCTTCCCCACATCTGCTTATTAGTCACTGATATTTGACAGGAAGGCTTGAGCTTTCCTATTTGTGAGTATGTTTGGTTCAACTTTAGTCTTCTGGTCTAAGGCAGCTCTGGGTTTGGGCACACATGGCTGGCATGGCCCTGGGGCTCCCTTGAATTATTCATCATGCCCAGTTATGGAACTCAGTTATGGCTTCTAGTGTCTGGCTTTTATCCTGATTATGTTAAGTAACATATGCCACAAAGGGCACCCAGACGTGTGCCAAGCTGAGGTGAGGAACTGCAAAGTCACTTCTGCGAACAGCATGACCTAGCCTGGGAGGGAGTCCCAGCCATTCTGGGAGAGGATGCCTTCCGTGTTGCAGCACAGGCTTCCTCAGGGCCTTGTGGTGGGGGGAGAGGGTGGGCCTTGGAGCCGGACTGGCCTTGGTGGGGATCTCGGCGTTGCCACTCCCTAGCTGGCTCAACAGCTGCCTCTTGAGCCCCTCTGAGAAAGTTCACTTGTTTATTCCACAAGAGTGTTTCATGCCCACTCAGTCTGATCGCTGGACTGATGCACTGGTGAAGAGAGACCCAGGCCAGCCCTCAGGGACCCAGGAGGAGATGAATGCCCCCCCCTCTCGCCCTAGCCTGCCCTGACTGTCAACCCCTTCTGGTCTTTGCATCTGCTGTTTCTGTTTCCTCTGCCAGATAAGTTCAGCTCAGTACCCAGGTGTCCTCCTCTAATTATTTCAGGTCTTGGTTCAGATCTTGCTTCCTCAAACAGTTCCTCCTTTATCCTACCCAGCTCCCCACCGGCTCCCCACTCCCATCATTCCTTGTGATTTCACCTTAAGTTTCTTCCTTTGAAGTTCTTAAAGGTGTCTGAAATCATGTTGTGTATTTATTTCTGTGTGAGTGTGCTCAGTCGCTCAGTTGTGTCCGACTCTTTGCAGCCCTGTAGACTGTAGGCCCCAGGCAGGAATACTGGAGTGGGTTGCCATGCCCTCCTCCAGGGCGTCTTCTTCACCCAGAGGTCGAACCATCATCTCTTGTACCTCCTGCATTGGCAAGTGGGTTCTTTACCACTGAGCCACCAGGGAAGCCCTTTTACCCCTGTATTACCTCCTAAAGTGTAAGCTTCATGGAAGCAGAACCCATGTGTATTTAACAGCTAATAGATCCTCAGGAATGTTAGTCACAAGAGTGAATCAAGTAAAGATGCAAGTAGGTGAAAAATATAAAATTGGAAAAAGAAGAGGTGGAACTAAAGGCTGCTCAGGCTTTGCTTTCACTGGGAAGAGAAAGAAGTAGGATAATGGCTTGGAAACTTGATTTTGCCCTCTGTTCCTGGGCCATGGTTGACTCTCGTTTTGATAATTCCCATCACTTCTGTCATTCTTCCAAAAGAGAAGAAACATCTGAAATTGGTTTAAAAAACAAACAAACAAACTCCTCTTGGAACTAGAAGTGTTCTGAGTTGAAGGTCCTGTGAGGGATTTGAATGCTCTGTTAATGTGAGGAGACATAAATAATCATGCCCTTCACAGAGTGTCTGGCTTGGGAACGATGAGAGAGACATGCACAAAGAAGAAATCGATACGGATTTCTGTTCCAGTTCACCATTGTCTTTTATTTCCTCAGCCCTGGGAGTCTTATCTTAGAATATTAATTTCTCATTAAGTGATTTTTTTTAATAGGGAGAATCTTACATATTCCTCCAGCTGAAATGGCAGTGAGGAATCTGGTTCCACTAGCCAACCATTGGCCTTTGGTCACTGGTGTCCCCTGTGAAGCAGATGAAAGATTGGATTTCAAGGGGAAGAGACTGCCTGGGAAGGATAAGGAGGAGGGGGAGCGGGAGTGGGTGGGGAGAGCATTAGAACCCCAACACAGGTCTGACACCTCCAAAGAGAGGGAAGCTAGGAGGACTGGCTGAAAGCATCTCAAAGGAAGTTTTGCTGGGCCCTTGAAGAACCCCATATACAAGGCTGCCCGTAAGAGGAGTCCTCTATGTGGTCACTGACTAGAGCATCCTGACACGACCAGTCTCAGAGGCTGACAAGCCTCCTCCCAGCAGCTTGTCTCTAGAAGAAAGATCTTAGGGGTTCTCCCGTGACTGGTCCAGCCATTCATGTTTTCCTTCCAAAGACGTTTTCCTGATCACCTTGCCAAAAAGTTGATGACTTGTGCCTCTCACTTTTCAAATGCGCACTGCTTGCTCCTTTTGTATGCACTTATTAAATACCTAATCTAAGTACACCATGAAGCTACGCATAGAGAGAGAGCACAGCTGAGTTTATAGACAGTCAGGAAAGATACAAGGTTAAATGTGTAATTACAGACTTTACTCAGACTTGGGATTACAGAGCAGGCATCTCAGACAAAATGACCCTTGAGACCTAAAGAGTGCATAAACACTATCCAGGCAGAGAAGGGAGCCTAAGGTTTCAAGCAGCACTAGCATAGAGGTGGCATGTTTGAGACCCTGAGCTCTGAAACCTGGCTTCTCTCATGCTGGGGAGAGATACCTGGAAACCTCTTGGCGGCGAAAAGTACACTCTCTTAAGGGTTCATTTTTCTATGTAAATTGTGATTTGTACAAATTTGAGAGGCGTGAAGAAATAGAATGAAGAGAGGTGATTTGCCATTGATTCTGATCCTGTCTATCTCTTGAGCCACAGATTGAAGCACTAAACTGTATCTAATCAGAGAATTTATTTACACTACCACTAGCATCTGCTGGAAAGGAAAGAAATTGTGAATCATATTCACAGCACTGACTCAGTCATTCACAATGCTTTTTGTATATAAGAACCAGGACTTGTGAGCAGCCACGCCTGATAGAAATAATTGGTTTCAAAGAATTTAGTCTAATTCTAATTTTTTCAAAACCCATTTAAAGAGATAAACTTGTATTTGAATTGGTATAAAAGCCTGAATTAGTATAAAAATATACCAATTCCCGTATAAGTATTTTGTACCCAGTTGACCAGTGCTAAGAAATAGACATTGTATAATCTTTCAGTGAAAAGGGATGTATTATTTTTCTTTCAGTTTTCAGATTGCCTGCTTTCTATTCTTTTTCATAATATCTACCCAAAGAAAATCCAGCAGACTCTACATACACCTAGTCTAGGATGCTGTCGGGCATCAGAAGACAAACCATTCCCTCTTGTCAATCATCCAAGAAAGATTTGGGTTTTGAAATTTGATAGTAGTGATAGTTTGATTGGTGACTTTGGACTGTTGTCTCTCTCTTTTTTTTTTTTTTTTTTTTTGATGTTTCTTGACATTCGTTTTTATTTACTTATGTGTTTGGCTGTGCCGTGTCTTAGTCGAGGCATGGGGGATCTTTCGTTGTGACGTGCAGGACCTTGCTTNTGACTTTGGACTGTTGTCTCTCTCTTTTTTTTTTTTTTTTTTTTTGATGTTTCTTGACATTCGTTTTTATTTACTTATGTGTTTGGCTGTGCCGTGTCTTAGTCGAGGCATGGGGGATCTTTCGTTGTGACGTGCAGGACCTTGCTTGTGGCGTGTGGGATCTAGTTACCTGACCAGGGACTGAACATGGCATTGGGAGTGCAGTCTTAGCCACTGCACCAGCAAGGAAGTCCTGAGCTTTGACTGTCTGTTTCTCTTGTGTCATCCCCTTGCTCTTTGTGATTTCTTCTTCCACTGAATGTGCTACTTGAATGAGCAGGAAGGTATCGGCCTCATTCACCGGAAACGTAAGGAAGACAGAAATTGCCTCAGACACTAGGCAGAACAAGATGGGTCTTCTGCCTCTCGTCCCTTCCCTCTCTCTGTCTTCCCTTCCCGCACACTTCTGAGAAAGCTACCACTGAAAGTGCGCATACCTTATCACCTGAGAATGACTTTCTAGTGGTGTCACACAGTGGGCTCCCACAGGCTTTACTTGTTAAAACTCAGCACAGTGGAAGTTGAGTCTGTGAAAGATCAAAACTTTCTTTGCAGAACGCTTCCCCTGACTGACTAGTTTATTCACTGGGCTCACTTAGAGGGTATTTTTACCTCATCTTCTCCGTTGCTCTGGGAGACTCATCATCCACTCACCAGGTCTATGGACAAAGTCCAAGAATAGCTAGACTCAGTCTAAGCACCTTGCAGAAAGGAAAGTGGTGACACAAATCCTGCAGATCTATGTGACTGCCAGCCAAGGGTTTTCATTCAGGGCTGAGATCTGGTGTGTCTGCGTCTGTTCTGTTCTCCATATCCCACCTGAAAGGATTGAGGTGTCCATGATCAACACTAACCTGGAAGAGACTCCAGTCATGTAACAATCTGAATTCCTTCTAAAGAGGTGGGTAGGCTTTGCTTTGTCAACTGCCACAGCCACAGATAGGCTATTAAAAAAAAAAAAAAACTGGCCCTGAGCACAGCACTGTTGACACTCCAGGAGCGGTAGACGGTGCAGCCTTTCCAAAGGCTGTGTAGCCTTACCCGCTGAGCCAGCAGTTCCACATGTAGGTATATACCCAGGAGAAATGGCCACAGAAGCACTTGTACACAGGAGCTTTGTCTATAATGGCCCCCAAGGGTAAACAGCCCAGATGTCCTCTAAGCGGAGCCTAGATACACAAGGTTTGGTCTAGTCATAATGAGAGAATAGTCTACAGCAATGTAAAATGATACTTGATTCACACAAAAATGAAAGAGCATGTGCTGCATGGTTCTATTTATGCAGAGTAAATAGAACCTTGGTAGTAAGAGGCAGAATAGTGGGGTAAAGGCGTACGTACACTGAATAAGAAAGGACCCAAAGAAATCTCCTGGGCAATAACAGTATTATCTATCTGGAAAATGATTAGATATCATAAGTATAAACATTTACCATACTGTCCCCTTAGATTCGTGCATCTGACTATTTGCAAACTAAAGAATAGCACATGTGTATTATTTGTTTATTTCTCAAAGATTTTAAATTCACAAGGATCAAAAATACTCTGGCACCATGCACCAGGTAGTCAGATATTAAAAATCCTGACCATATCAATTCTNTGGGCAATAACAGTATTATAGATCTGGAAAATGATTAGATATCATAAGTATAAACATTTACCATACTGTCCCCTTAGATTCGTGCATCTGACTATTTGCAAACTAAAGAATAGCACATGTGTATTATTTGTTTATTTCTCAAAGATTTTAAATTCACAAGGATCAAAAATACTCTGGCACCATGCACCAGGTAGTCAGATATTAAAAATCCTGACCATATCAATTCTCAGGTCTCCTGAAAATGGTTTAGCAGTGTCTAGTTGAATTGCTTGAGTAGTTGCACTGCTGCGTATGTCCCCTAGAAAAGCTCAGATAAAAGCACACCATGAGCTGTGTGTGAGAATGTGGTGTTTATTGTTTTTCCTGACTGCCAAAACCCAGAAGTGCCTCTGATGCCTATTGTTAGCAAGCTGGATAAATACAATGAAGTATGGTCATACAACGAAACAATACACCCCAATGAAAAACGTGTGGCATCTTGCGGCTCTCGCCAGCATGGGCACATCTGAAAACCATAAGGTGATGCCGGAGCTTGAAGAATGCACTGGATGTTTAAAAAAAAAAAAAAAGTGGGGGTGGGGAATCAGAAACCAACACAACATTGTAAAGCAATTCTCTACGAATTAAAAAGTAAAACTTAAAGAAAGGGAAGATCTGTTGTTTCGGAGTGCACATGTCGGTGGTAAAAGTATAAGAAAAGGAAATAGTGATTATTTAAAAGCAAAGGGTGGTGGTTACTTTTTGGGGTGGGGAGGGAAAATGAGGAGGACCTCACCCTGGGAAGGGTGGCAGGTCTCTTCATGTTCAGAGTAGTGGTCAGGCCAGGGTTCGCTTTGGGATTATTGGCCAGCAGGACATTTATATCTGTGCACCTGTCTGCATGTGTGCTAAATTTCACCATCAGAGAAGACACTGATGAGCATTAGAAAGTCAGAGATGCAGGCAGTAATTTATTCTGGGACATATCAAGTACCAAGTGGCCTCACAGCACACAGACAGACAGCGTTTTTGTTTTTATAAACTTTTTATCATAAGTACCCCTGACATGTAGTTTATTCTCTCTACAAATTGATTGCAAGACCCAGGAAAGAACTGTGGCTATCTCGGGATTGTATCATTAAGCGATGACTTCAGAAGCCAATAGTTCCTTGTGGAATTTAGAACAAAGAAATCAGAAACCAAGGGGATGAGGTGGCAGGTGACAGGTTTGAAAACAGAAACTCCTCACTGCTAATGTGCTGGTACATGCTGGCTCTGCACCAGGTCAGGGTGTAGTTTGCCATGCAGCCATCACTAAATCCTCTGGAAACCCTCTGAGATGCAGCTCTCGTGTTCCCCGTTACATAGGAGGGCAAGGAGAGCAGGCAGTACCTGGGTGACTTGAGCCAAGGTCTTCGTGACTTCAGACTGCCTCTTGCTACTCCCAGGCCATCTCCTGCTCTGTTCTTGGCCAGGGTTACCTTTTGCTTCTTTTAGTTGATTGAAGCCCATCATATAGACTTGTTGAAGGGGCAAGTGAAGAAATACTTGAGAACCATATTCTCATCATCACTCAACACCATTTTGATCATCCTTGAAGCAAAGAGCTTAGCCTGAACTTTCTGTCCAAGACTTAATGGCTGAATCTCCTGAAAATATCTTGCATGGACTTTGGAAGAAGACATCCTGGCACAAGGAACATTGGTAGCAAAGTATACTATTAGTCGGAAATGGCTGTCTGTATTATTATAATCCAGCAGCAAGGAGACGGAGGAGAGATGAATTGGTATGATTTGAGGGGTTCTTGCCTGTTTTGTGTAAGTGAGCTGTGAACCCCTTTGATCATAGTGTCCATCCATCAAATGCTTAAGAAGTGCTAGTTTGGGTGTTGAGGGAGAAATGATCAACTAGATGTCCTCTGCCTTGGGAAAAATTTTAATCTCATGAGGATTTTTTTTTGTGGGGGGGGCGGTTCTTGCCATTCTTGTTGAAGGTCAAAGAGATTATTATTTGACTGCAGAGTCATCTCATGTGTTCACATGACTATAGTTGGCACTTTGAAACGAATTTTTAATTTTTAAAAAAATTTGCTTATTAGAGGAATGGAATTTTGTTATTTTTCATTTGAAATTTGACTCTTCCAGAACGTTACTGAACAAGGATTCTAGACCAAGGCTATAGAGTTCAGGTTGGCTTAGATTTGAATGCTGGCTCTGAAGCTTGGGAGCTGTGTGATCCTGTTCAAATTGTTCGTTCTCTTTGTCCCTGAGGTTTCACCTGGGGACATGGTGATTATGAAAGTATCTGCCTCGTATTAATGATAAATGCTTTAAGACAGGGAAAGTACTGAGACGGAAGGGTGCCTGGCATGTGTCCACTGTCCTTGAAATCAGAGGTCAGGAAATACAATGTGGGCCAGATTTGGCCCACTGCCTTGTTTTTGTAAGTAAAGTTTTATTGGAACACAGCCACACCCATTCATTTACCTACTTGTCTATGACTAGGGCTTCCATGGTGGCTCAGATGATAGTCTACCTGCAGTGCAAGAGACCCAGGTTCAGTCCCTGGGACTGGAAGATCCCCTGGAGAAGGGAATAGAAACTCGCTCCAGTATTCTTGCCTGGAGAATCCCATGGACAGAGGAGCCTGGCGGGCTGCATACAGTTCATGAGGTCACAAAGAGTCTGACACAACTCAGAGCTAACACTTTCATGACTGCTTTTACACTATAATGGCAGAGTTTTGTTCCAGAGAGACTCTGGCCTGCAGAGTGTTAAATATTTACTTACTCATTGGTTCTTTACAGAAAAATTTGTCAACCCTGCCTTGTCTAAATGGTAGCTATTCTAGGTCTACTAATAATGTTGCTTCATGGCAGTGATATGTGCATTACTTATGATTTGATACACTCTACAGAGATGGGCTTCAGTTTAGATTTTGCCCAGATTGCTACATCATCCACATATATTTCAGTGGAATTAAAGAGGGTTCTGTTTTAACATTAACCTTCAAGAAAGAAAGAAATTCAAATTTTCTCCCTCTTGAAGGGAAAAACCAGTGCTCTATTATTTACAGGCCACTGATAGTTTTGAACATCTTAACACGCGACAAAATTTCCCCTTTGAAGTTTATGTTTCCAGCATCTAATTACATGGAACTTTCCTGAACTGTGCTATAAATACGCAGCACCCTGCTCTGGAGTAATTGGCTCACGTCTGTTGCAGATCCGGGAAGGGCAGATGCTTATCGGAACGCCCTTTGATCTCAAAATCTTCTAGAAACAGGCCCACTTCAGCCATTTCCACAGTTTCCTGGTCTTAGGTGTGTCAGAACCACCTCCATAGATGTGGGCTGCTTCCATGTCTTAGCCGAAGCCAGGAAATGGGATGCTGTGGGCTTTTATCATTTTATCAGTGTTAACGCTGTTAACAGTCATCGAGACAGAGAAAGCCTTCAGAAGTGATTCCTTTTAGGTGAGATTTGAATTTGGAGGCTCCTTCTCATTTAGCCAGCCTTCTTTATCAATATGTCATCGTGAGAACAGGATTGTGGGAGCCCAGGGAAATGCCCTTTTCCTGGTTCTTTCACTGGGGTGTGGAGAGCAAAGAGACAGTTTTAAAATGTCTCCACTGTGTCCTGCAGAAGCACTTGGTCAAGTGCCTGGGGCTCCCTGGGGTGACTTTGCTACCCTAGTCTGTGCACATCACCTTGGTGTAGTGGAAACAGGGTCATGTCATGGCCAGGAGCAGACGCTCTGGGTTTGAGTTTCAGTTCTGCTTTTGAGTAGTTGTACAGCCTGCACAGATCACTTCATCTCTTTGTGTTTAAATTTTCTTAGCCATGTAAAGTGGTAATAGTAACACCACTTACTGGTTTGTCTCACGGAGCCAGTGACTTACTCTACATACTTGTGCCTGGTACACGGTCAGCATCTAGCGTCAGCGGTTATCACTGCCCTCCCCAACCCCTAGCAACAAGTTACTGTTGTTACTTGGCTTTTTTTTCTTAATTAATTTATTTTTAATTTGTCTGTACTGGGTCCTTGGAGAAGGCAGTGGCACCCCACTCCAGTACTCTTGCCTGGAAAATCCCATGGACAGAGGAGCCTGGTGGGCTGCAGTCCACGAGGTCGTGAAGAGTTGGATACGACTGAGCGACTTGACTTTCACTTTTCACTTTCATGCATTGGAGAAGGAAATGACAACCCACTCCAGTGTTCTTGCCTAGAGAATCCCAGGGATGCGGGAGCCTGGTGGGCTGCCGTCTATGGGGTCGCACAGAGTCGGACATGACTGAAGTGACTTAGCAGCAGCAGCAGCAGTACTGGGTCTTAGCTACAGCACTGGGATCTTCAGTCTTCATTGCAGCATGCAGGGTATTTAGTTGCAGCAGGTGAACTCTTAGTTGCGGCCTGTGGGACCTAGTTCCCTGACCAGGGATGGAACCTGGGCCCCCTGCATTGGGGAGTCTGGAGTCTTAGCCACTGGGCCACCGGGGAAGTCCCTGTTGTTACTTGTGGATGTGGGTATGGTGGAGGCCATGAGGTGACAGGAAGTGATTGTGGATCTCTGAGTTCTGCCCCATCACCACCTGGCTATTGAAATAGAATGTGTGTTGCTTGAGTTAGTTGAGTCATTCAAAAATCAAATTAAGTGATGGAGAAAACGTTCACAAATTTGATTTGGGATAGCTGGTCCCTTTGAGGTGAGGGCATAGGGGAGTAGACCAGGAAGCAGAAAGAGGCTGAAAGGAAGAAAGGGGAACCTTTTATCTGTTAACTTCTTGCTGTGTGCTGAGCTCTACCTGGATGTTTTAAACAGAGTGTCATTTAATCTCAACAGGAGCCCAAGGAGATACGAATTTTGAACCCATGGTACAGATGGGTAAACTGAGCCTCACAGAGCTGTCTCATTGGTCCCAGCTCATGGCAGTGAAACAGTGATTTGAACCCATTTGTATTAGACTCAGATTCATTCTGCTGGACCAGTTTTCATTTCCATCCTTGACTGTCTTCCTAATTATAGTCAAAATCACTTAACTCTGGGTTTCTGCCTAGGTTTCTCCTCTGTGAATTAGGTCATTAACTGAATGTCTAAAAGAATATACACACCGTGTCAGTTATGGCCACCAGAACTGTGTCAGGGAGCAAGGCAGGCAGTGAAACTGTTCACTGGTAACACTGGGTCTTTGTCACTATATAACTCTGTATAAGCTCAGTGTCATGTGCATTCTAATTGTTGATGGGACTCTGTGCTGTTTGTGTAGTTTCTCTTTGGAAATCTTAATGTCAGCATGTGCTTCACTGCAACATCAGTCCTTAAATCAAAATATCACATTTGGCCATCTGAAGCTGCCATTAAACTCAAGAGGGTTAGATGTCTTTGAACCTGCGTAAAGTGGCTGTTAACCTTGGAGGGCCACCCTAGGTCCTTGAATTCAGGAGTCTGATTATCAGGTGCGCACTCTCCTGCTTAAGCCACCCTTGCTCAGACCCTGCAGTAAGATGCCATCGTGGGAGCTTCTCAGGTTTTCTCAGACCACACCCATGGGAAAGGCCAAGGGGCATGTATTAGATTCTCTGCCCACTGGCGGAGACTGTTTCAGAGGCAGGATAAGCTCCACGCATCTCTGAGTTACCATTTAGTTTGCTCCATTTATGCTTGAATAGGATCACTTGTCCCCATCCCTTCTAAACACCCTGCCCTTCACAAAGGAGCAAGTGTCCTCAAACTTGCTCAGTAAAAGGATTGATGGCAAAATTTTTTAGGTTCTGCCGGCCATCCATTGTGTGCTGCAACAACTCACCTGCCCAGTTTTAGCCAGAAAGCAGCCATAGGCAATGTCATGGCTGTGTTCCAGTAAAACTTTATTCACGAAAGCAGGTTCTAGAGAGGACTTGACCTCGGGGCACAGTTTCCCCTCTGCTGAATTAGAGCTCCTAGCGACTTGCTTTGATCAATGTTTTCAGCCATGTATAGTAGACTTTTTCTCTCAGGTACTGTCCCGGGCCCTGGGGATATAGTAAGGAACCACAGTCTTGGTGTAATAGAGCTTCCTGTTTGCTTAAAAAAAAAAAAAAAAGCTACTGTTAACTAATTACACAGATTGTATAGCTATGACCATTGTTTAATTAGCAACTTGTTGCCTTTATTAATGACTTTTGAAGTAATGATCTCATGATGGATGGTGACACGGATATGAAGAAATCTAGGATTTATTGGTTATTTAAAATACACCAGCTCCTGTGTTTTTTCTTTCGTTCTCTTTTCACAGTGATTGGGCATCTGCTCTGTTCTGGGCAGTGTTTTAGTTGCTAGATGTACAGGGTACCCAAAAAAGATGAGGTATTTTTCTCTTGTGGAATTATCCAACTCTTGAGAAGAGACCAACAGTAAATAAGTAAACACAGGAAGGAAAAGATAACAGAAAGGTGAGGGGGAAGGTGATGGTCTACAAGGGAGAGGGTGGAGAGAAGTTGGGCTGCAGGGTTAGATCCTGGAGGGCCTCATGGCTGTGGTGAGAAGCTTGGATTTTACTGTAAATGAAATGAGAAGCCACTGGAGGATTCTGAGCTGGGCAGTGTCAGGATTAGATTTATGTCTACGAGGTTGAATGAGTTCTTCACTCTTCAGAGAGATTTCTTCACCGGATCATGTTTGTATCCGCTGCAGGCAAGGTGCCCAGAGACATGGAATCGGGTAGTAGAAAGGGACACCCAGACTCCCTCGCACTTCTCTGTGATCTTAGGTCAGTCGCTTTCCCTCTCTGGACCCCGTTTTCTTTATTTGTCCATGGAATAGAACTAGCGTCCTTTGAAACTCTTCAGAACCCCGCAGTTCTCTGTGGTTCTGGGGTGGCTCCTCAGGCATCCGCTTGTTGTAACCTCAGTGTAGTACTTGTTCCTTAAAATCATCTGTCATGAAGCCCTGCTGAAGCTACACCTTGAAAATGGTCCAGCTTACTTGGTTGCCCCATCTTTGCCATTTTATTCTCCTTATTTTTATTTTTATCCTCCTTAGAGATGAGAGATGACATGTCTGATAGTCACCATCCAGTCAGATGGAGCAAGCTTCATTTCTTACATTTAGATCATGAAATGAGTTCCTTGAGTTCCTCTGCCACCATCATAAGTACAGTGTAATGCTCTCTAACCTCCGTGGGGGCTTCTAGGTGCCAAGCTCCTGAAGTCCTGGAGTTCTGGCCCTCAGGCTCTTTCTCCCCATTATGAGTTCCCATTTTCTGTTTTTGTGCGGCAGGCCCTTCTGTTACCAGCTTTGACCCATCACCCCTCCCAGNGGGCTTCTAGGTGCCAAGCTCCTGAAGTCCTGGAGTTCTGGCCCTCAGGCTCTTTCTCCCCATTATGAGTTCCCATTTTCTGTTTTTGTGCGGCAGGCCCTTCTGTTACCAGCTTTGACCCATCACCCCTCCCAGATCACACACTCCACATGTGCCTAGTCCAGGCTTCCCCCAGAGCTGCTGACTTGAGTGTTTCGGCCTCTTCACAATTTTTAGCCATATTCCAGGTTATCCTTAACCAGCAGCTGATTTTTTTTCTTTTTTCTCCCCTCCTTGAGTTGTCGGATTTGGACTCTTGAAGGTTTCTTCCAGTTTTCCTTTTCCTCTGCTTCGCTTCTCCGCACACCAGGCAGAACCACTTTGCGGTGGCCTTTCTCTGCCCGGAATGGCCTCCCCAGGTAGCCACACGGCTCGTTTCCATCTTCAGGCTTTTCAGCCAGAGGCTTCCATCTCAAGGGGTCTGTGCTTAAAACCCCATTTTCAGGACAGTAGTCAGAGAGAGTCACCTGATTGAGAAATGGGTCACTCAGATATAACTGAGTTCTTGGCAGCTGAATTTGGTCTCAAACCCAGCCATGAATAGAGCAGTGAAAAAAATGTTCCAGGCAGAGTGGAGAGGCAGTGCAAAGGCCCTGGGGTGGTATGATCATGGAGTAGCCAGAGGTCCATGTGGCTCAGCGTAAGGGTCAGAAGGTAGCAGAGGATGAGACTGCAGAAGGCAGAGGAGCCCACTGACATAGTCCTCATAAAAACTGACTTCTCAAGTGTGATCAGCGTTATTAAATATGCACAATCTCAGTCCCCATTCCCAAGCCTACTGGCTTAGAATCTACAGTATAACAGGCTTCCCAGGTGATTTGCATACACATTGGTTTTCAGCAGCACTATCATAAATCTTCTCCCATTTAGCATCACCTAATCCCCAGTTTTTGCCCAATGTCATTCTCTCCCTGCCTTTCCCTGTATGAAGCAGAAGGCCAGTCCTACCCCAGTGATTTTAAGCTTTTAGGGAAAAATTAATAGCTTTTCCTTGTAAAAAGTTTTGGAAAACACTGAAGAAACCAGTCCTTGGGCTAAATATCGAAGTTTGGGCTTTCTGTTCTTAGTTTATTTTATATACGTCCCTAAAATTGGTTGAGTTCTCATTTTGAGGATTTTCTTCCCATTGACACCTTCACATTCTGTCCATACTCTTTACAACGCAATCCTCTGTTAATTGGGGTGTGCGCGTATGTTTTCAGTATAATTCCGTAGGTCTTGATTAGTGCATAGGTCTCCTCTCTGTGTTGATTGTTCATTATATTTTATAAAGGCTTTCTTTTCTCCTATATAACCAAAGCATTGAAAATATTAGGTTATTAACACACTGAAAAACGCAATCAATCAGATGATTATCATCTAATGTTTTAATGATCACATTTTTAATCCAATTATGCATGTTTGAATCTTTCAAATTTTCTTTAATTAAAGATTGCCTCCTGGCACTGCTATCAGAAATAAGAAATTGAACAGAATTGAGCCAGATATAATTTAATGTTGAAAGGAAACTGCAAGGATAACTGGGCCTCTCTGCATTTAATGGTTGACCATGACTTTAAAGCCCTCATACAAAATTTTGTAATTGATAAGAAAAATTTAATCATCTCCAGATATACTCCGTTTGCATTCAAATAAGGTATTTCTTTTTCTAAATAAACCTCCCCTAACTGATTATTCATATTGTCGTTCAAAATGCTTAAAAATGAAAGACAGAGTTGGGTGAAATGTAGACTACTTAATACAGTGTGTATTTAATAAAAAAGTCATACATTATTCATTTTTGCAATTTGAATAACTTTGAATTTAGCATCCCTGTTCCTCATCTTTTTCTTTGATGAACAATTAATTATTAAAATATAATATTGTCTGCATACAGCACTGGGATCCTTGAAAGTGGAATATGAGATTCATTCCTTTTCAATTCTTTTATCTAGTAATGCACAGTACCTGCTTATTATGGTATAATGGAATGAATGGTGGGATAAGCAGAGTGTTTCAAATATTTTTCTCAACTAGTTAAGTGTCTGGGACAGCAGTGTTTCAAATTCAAATTACTAATTAGGATAAAAGTTGGAGGCAGAGTGTTCTGATCTGGATGGCTCTAGAGTCAAACTGCCCTTTATAATAGGATTCATTTTAACAAGTACTTATCTGTGCTTATTCTTTGCCTTCCTAAGCCCTTAACTAATGTTGATTCTGGTGGCTCAGACGGTAAAGCATCTGTCTACAGTGCTGGAGATCCGGGTTTGGTCCTTGGGTCGGGAAGATCCCCTGGAGAAGGAAATGGCAACCCACTCCAGTACTATTGCCTGGGGGTCAGAGAGAGTCCACTGAGCAACTCCACTTTAACTAATGTTGATTCATATAATACTCTTCTGATAAGATAAGGCTTCAGATTAGTCACTGTTACAAACCCATTTTACAGAGGAGGAAACAGTTCCAGAAAGATTAAAGTAACTTGTCTTAGGTCAGGCCTTTATGTAGATTGGGCTTCCCTGGTGGCTCAGAGGTTAAAGCGTCTGCTTGCAATGCAGGAGACCTGGGTTTGATCCCTGGGTTGGGAAGATTCCCTGGAGAAGGAAATGGCAACCCACTCCAGTATTCTTGCCTGGAGAATCCTATGGACAGAGGGGCCCTGGTAGGCTACAGTCCATGGGTTGCAAAGAGTCGGACACGACTGAGCAACTCTAGGTAGGTATTAGGTAGACTAATTAGGTTTCAATTCCAGAGGCCTGGCTTTAGTAGTCCCTCTAGTAGTCTCTAAATAAGATGTACATTTATTAAGATTTTCTTAGTGAGGGAGTGTAAATTTTTAGATGAAAAGTGCATTCTTCTTTATTTCCAATGGCTATATGCAGGAACTCTCGATCTTGGGTCCAGCCAGTTAAGTGCCTTGTGGTTTGTGAGGGCTTTCTGGGCAGTGCCAGAAATACAGGGTACCATTTCTAAAGTTGTTTCTAACAGTTAAGCATTATGAGTGCCCCCATCTTGCCAGTGGAGCACTCCTAAGGGACTGAGCAGAAAATGAAATTTTCAGAAATAGCAGTAATAAATAATGTTTGAGTTGAACTTAGAAAACTCAAGGGAAAAAAAAAAACTTGAAAATTAATTCTGTAATGTTTGTTCATAGAAGACATCCTCGTTAATGATGGAGGCCCTGAAATGTAGCGTGGCCCACCCCCACTTCTTGCTGTGGCTCTAGGATGACTTTCTAACATGACCCCCTTCCACCCTCCAATGCTTGGCTTGAAATTGGGAGTGGGCACAATGTGGCCCAAGGACCAAATCTGTGTCACTGTTTTTGTGTGGCTCCTGAGCTAAGAATGGTTCTCATATGTGAAGCCTAATTAAGCAAAATCTTATTCCTGCCTTCTCCCCAGTCCTAAAGAATTCCATTCTTCCCATTAGTAGATGTATATTTTTAAAACCATCCTCAGTTGTTATTTGGAGAAGGCAATGGCACCCCACTCCAGTACTCTTGTCTGGGAAATCCCATGGACGGAGGAGCCTCGTAGGCTACAGTCCATGGGGTCGCTAAGAGTCGGACACGACTGAGCGACTTCACTTTCACTTTTCACTTTCATGCATTGGAAAAGGAAATGGCAACCCACTCCAGTGTTCTTGCCTGGAGAATCCCAGGGACGGGGGAGCCTGGTGGGCTTCTGTCTGTGGGGTTGCACAGAGTCAGACACGACTGAAGCGACTTAGCAGCAGCAGCAGCAGCGGCCGTTGTTATTAGCATTTTGAACATCGTTAATAAAGTCGTGGAAATGTGTTTGTTATATAGCTACCTATGTAACATCTTTGGTTTTCTCTCTTGGCCTGCAATACCTAAAATATTACTCTCTGGCACTTTCTAGGAAACATTTGCTAGTCCCTGGCTTAAAACACAAACTAATCTCGGCTGCAAGCCACTGTGCTAATAAGAACATCATGTTTATTAGCCTGATTAATTGTCACTCCTGAGGGGTAAATAGCATCAGTTTTTCCATTTTACAGATAAGGGAAGTAGCTCAGAGAGGTTAAAAGCCTTTCCTAAGGTCACATAGCTATTGAATATCAGTTGATTCCGAAGCTCATGATAGAGCTTTTGGCAAAGAAAATTGTAACCTACAGTGCTCAGACTGATGGAGACTATATCAGACATGCTGTGCCTTTAAGGCACTAGTAATTCTGTTATTAAAAAAAAGAAAAAAAGAAAACACATACAGAAATATTCAAGGAAGTACATGGCTAAGTATAGGCTTAGTAGTTTAGAGGAATAATAATAATAGTATTAATACAAGTAGTAAGAATTAGAGTGAGACTCATATCTGTCATTTAGGAGATTTTAGTCTGTTCCCAGCTCTTTCTGAACTCCATTCTCATACTGATTTATTTAATCTTCACAACAGCCTGGGAAGGTTTAGTAACTAAGATCACACAGTTCACAGGTGGAAGAGTTGGGATCTGAACCCAGTAGAATGAGAATCTGCTCATTTCACCAGTTTCTGTAGGAATGGAGAAATTAAGGCGCTGATGAAGCTTTCGGCGTTCGGCAGTATTTCCTGCTCACAGTCTTAACTGTTTCTGATTCTCAGTGGAATCTTTGAAGAAAGAGTCCAGTCCCAGCCTCTGTGTTCTCCTTAAGTTTTTGACCTTGGGTTCATTATTCCTCTTTGGGCTCCTGTTTTCCCAGCTGTAAAATTAAAGAGTTGGACTAAATGGGTGGTTTTCAAAGTGCCCCTGGGGTTTCCAGCTCAGCTTCCACCTTGGTGGCTGCACTCTGGCTGCTTGACTTGCCTGGCTCCTGTGTAAGATGGGGTTTACAGAAAGGGTTCTTGGGTTCCCGAAGCCAGTGACCCAGGGAGGTCTAACAGTAGTGACAGTGTGGTAACTAACAATAAGTACTGAAGCCCCTCCCTTTTTTGTCCCCATCACTGGGTCCAACTGCCCCACCACTCACCATACTGCACCTTTTTTAAAAATGAAATTTTAGGTGCTTTGCAATGTTGTGTTAGTTTTTGTCGTACAGCAAAGTGAATTGTCTACACACATGCCTATATGCCCTCTTTTTTGGATTTCCTTCCCATTTAGGTCACCACAGAGTACTGAGTTCCCTGAGCTATAGGGTAGGTTCTCTTCTAATGAATTAAACTGGAAGCTGTGTCTGAAGCCCTTCGGTTGATTTAGGACAGAGAAACACTGCTGTATTTGGGGCAGTGGTCCTGCCTACAGTTCCCATCAGTCCTTGCCGAATTCAAGAGCCCGTACAGGAATGTATATGAGAGTCCCAATTCCCCTGAAACAGTGTTCCCTTTTGAAATTCACCCACCTCTGATTGGCACAGCAGGTTTTTCTGACTTATCTGTCTATATTCTTTAAAGCCTCTTCCCAGAGTGGGTGCTTTCGATGAAGGCCTTGCTACACTGGGCTTACAGGGATTGTCCTGTCACTACCTGTCTGCATCCAGCGTGCTTAACTGCAACCCTAATGTTAGGTCAGGCCCCTCGGGGAAAACTCGGAAGATTTTCCTGTCCTTCAGTCTAGAGCCCTTGATCCTCAGGCAGGTTGGTGTGATGCCAGGTTTACCTACAACACTGTGGAGGAATGAAGGTGGCAGTTTTTGATGCCAGACCCTGTGCACCCTGTATTGCATGGGGCTTTGTGTTGACTATTTGCACAGCCCAGGAAGTCCAGAAGCAGCAAGCAGAGGCCAAAAGGGTTCTTCTTCCCAGCCAAGCCAGTCCCGGCCAAGCATGCTAACAGAATTTCCCCTATCATTAGGTGGCTGGTAACCTGGTTAAATTAAAGCCTAGACTTGCCAGTGGGTAGAGGGGTGACTCTGTTATTTCCGGCCTTTTATCCCACAGAAATTGCTTTTGTCGTTTTGATTATAGCACCCTATGATGCATTTGTTAGTTAACATTTAATTTTCCCCTTTAAAAAAATGAACTGAAAACCTTTGCAGAATCAGCCAAAGTTTCTGAGCCTCATGAATAACTGCTGGTGCTTTACTCTTCACTAGTGACCCGGGGCTTATTGATTTAACCTCTCCGTGCCTTAAGTTCTGCATCTGGAAAATTGGAGTATTAAAAGTACATGCTCTAAAGGTTTATAAAGGGAAAGGGTGTGCTGATGGCCTAAGACAAATGAAAGCCTGAATTCCAAACTCTGCTACATGGTTGTACATGACAGCGCTGGAGATGGTAATAGTAATCCCATGATGCCATGCTTCATGGGACTGTCTTTAAGTATTAAATAAATCAGTCTTTGCAAAACTCTTAGAACAGGGCCTGGCACATACAGTAAGTGCTGTTTAAATGTCATTAGTGTGCTGTGCTAAGTCGCTTCAATCGTGTCCAATTCTGTGCAACCCTATGGACCCACCAGGCTCCCTTGTCCACGTGATTCCCCAGGCAAGAATACGGAAGTGGATTGCCGTGCTCTCCTCCAGAGAATCTTCCCAATCCAGGAATCGAACTCTCCATCTCTTACATCTCCTGTATTGAAAGGCAGGTTCTTTACCACTAGCGCCACCTCGGAAGCCAGTTTAAATGTCTGCAACATGTAAATACTCAGAAGAGTGCTTGGTATATAGTAAAAGTGAAATAAATACTAGGTTTTATTCAACAAATCTCTACCAAAAGGAAATTTTCATTTTCACTAGTTGATTTCTGTTGGGTTTTTGACTTAACCCTCAGTTACATAGACCTCTTGAGTCTGTGGATAACACATTTGCCCAAATACCTGTACCAGTTGTTCTAAAGGAAAAGGAGGGAGAAGGTGTGAGGCTGGAAAGAATGTTCCTGTAAGTCACAGGTGTGTCTGTGCAGTTACCTGGAGCCTTGCAGTTCCCAAGAAGTGTCAGGGGTGCTTGTGGAGGAGGCCCTCAAGGAGTTAAGGCAACCTGTTAGCAGGACTGGGCTTCCCAGGTGGCTCAGTGGTAAAGATCTGCCTGCCAGTGCAGGAGACACAGGTGATGAGGGTTTGATCCCTGGGGTGGGAAGGTCACCTGGAGAAGAAATGGCAACTCAGTCCAGTATTCTTGCCTGGAAAATCTCATGGACAGAGGATCCTGGAGGGCCACAGTCCATGGGGTCACAAAAGAGTCAGACATGACTTAGTGACTAGACAACAGTAACCTTAGTACAGCCCTAAAAGGATTGAGGAATTCCTGAAAGGAATTCCATACTAGGCGTTTGGATAGCCAGGTGGAGATCACAACCTTCTCTGACTTACAAGAGAAGCTAGATGATCTACTGTGTCTAATGGGGAGAGTTATAATATCGTCCCCTAATCTCTTGTACTGTTCCTTCCTGCCTCAGGACCTTTGCACATGCTGTTCATGCAGCTTAAAATGCTCTTTTTTTCCTGTTCAGTATTCACCTAGTTAACTTTAGCTTCTTTAGCTGAATCAGAATTGTGCAAGCTCTGGTGTCAAGGTGCCTGGGCTCATATCCCAGCTCTGCAACGCAGGAACTGAGCTCTTCTCTCGCTTGTTTTCCTCATAGAGTTATTGTGCAATATCAGTGTTGGGTCTCAACTTAAATGGCATTTCCACTACCGAAGAGAACACCCCTCCAGTTTTGTAAAAAGAAGCCTATTTTCCTGGCCATCATTTTATAAGTTCAGGGCCGTGCCTTGGTTTGATTTCACTTTGATTTGAGTAAGCCTTGGATGAAGGCATGCTGAAACTATTACCAGGTTTGGGGTTGCAGTTTATTGTTGCCATAGTTTCCTTTTCCTGCTTCATCTTGTGGGTGTCCTAGAGTTTGTTCACCTGATTATTAGTACATAAGTATTAGATGGAAAAGGGGTCTATGACGCAACAAGGGTGGGTATAACTGAATCACTTTGCTGTACCCCTGCAACTAACACAACATTGTAAATCAACTATATTTTAGTAAACAATTTTTAAAAAGTAAAACAGACATTAAAAATGGACTTAGCACACCTCTGCTATATTTAAAATGGGTAACCAACAAGGACCTACTGTATAGCACAGGGAACTCTGCTTAATGTTATGTGGCAGCCTGGATGGGAGGGGCGTTTGGGGGAGAAAGGATACATGTATATGTATGGCTGGGCCCCTTTGCTGTTCACCTGAAACTCACAACACTGTTAATCAGCTGCATCCCCCAATATAAAATAAAAAGTTAAATAGAAAGACTTAGTTAAAAAATATAAAATATCTCATTAATAATTTTAGCTGTGATTAAATATTGAAATAATATTTAAAATACAGTGGATTAATTAAAATTTATGAGAGCTTAAAAAAAGTTGGAAAGGAATGAGATAAACAAAACCACGTCTGTTTCTTTTCTGCAAGACTCAGTGACACGGCTGTGCTAATGTTTTGTCTGTTTCCTGGGGAAAGAGAGAGGGTTGCAGTGTTGCCCGGTGCTGTTCACCATGAAACCCGTTTTTCGTGAATCACTGCGCTGTGCAGTCTCAGAACACACCATGGGAAATGCGGCTTTGTTTTCCATGGCTCTCCCACCAGCAAATGCTACTGCTTCTCAGGATGTAAACAAACCCAAGACTCGTGTGACATGGCACCCGATGCCGCGGGTTTTGACTGTGTGTCTGCCGCGCAGCAGGACTTAACCACTGTGCTTTTCTTTTCCCTCTTCTCCCAAACAGAGAAAGAGACCTTTCTGGATCCTTTCATCCTCCGGGACCTCCTGCCTGCATCCCTGGGCAGCTATTACAGGTACACAGGTTCTCTGACGACCCCACCGTGTAGCGAGATCGTGGAGTGGATAGTGTTCCGGAGGCCCGTCCCCATCTCTTACCGCCAGGTAGCTACTGAGCCCCCGGAGGGCTTCCATACTTAACTTGCTTTGTGTTGACTTAACCTGATGACGTTGCTAAAGTATAACCAGGATCACGATTTTGGTTTTTGGTATCCTTGGCCTCTCGCTGATTCTTTACATATTTTTGCACCCGAGAATTATAAAATATAAGACATACTTGCTCGGCCACAAATGAACTTAGGTGAAGAGACTAACAGGCATGAAAGCGGATATCTTGTAAGTATTCAGTCTTGAGCAGATAAAAGCCACCCTCTGTGATGATGAGGCCTTATGCCAGGAACTGTTGAGCTCTTTATAGGCGTTAACTCATTTAGTCTTCATGAGCAGTCTTAGGAGGTAGGTGCTGTTCATACCTTCATTTTACAGAAGAGACGCAACAGAAGTAAAGTGATCTGCCAAGGTCACACGGCCAGCTACGAGGCCGGAATGTCTGACCCCCAGGTCATGCTCTGAGCTACTACACCTCCCCAAAGTTCAGAAAAGAGAAATTGGTATACATGAAGAAATGAAAGAAAAAAATGCCACCAATGGAGCTCTTTCTGTGTGATAGGCATTTTACATGCAATCAATTTAGTTGCAAAACAACATTGAGAGTTAGGTATATTGCACACAGGTGGTACAGATAAGGAAAACATCATGGTGTGGAGAGGTTGGATAACATGCCCAGGGATTCATGGTCAATGAAGGTTGAAGCCAGAAAACCGAGCCTGAGTTTGTCTACTTGCAAATGCGTGTTGCCAACCCCTACATTGAACTGTGTCTCTCTGAGTGTGACCTGGCAGATGTCATAGTATGGTGGGCTAAGGCTGAGCTCTTTTAACTGTGGGTAGGAATTTGGTGAAATGGAGATGAGATTAGGGGGAAATATCAGAGAAAGAGGATCCACCAGGGAGTGAGAGGTCTTGACATCACCTCACCCCCTCAGGATTAATAGATGGAAGGAGAAAAGAGAGGGGAAATATGATTTTTGATGAAAAATGCAACATGTATTGCAGTAAAAGAAGGGTAGATTTCTCCTCCATAATTTCATAAAATAGGACCAAGAACGATTGGTAGGATTTGTAAGACCATGTGTGGATTTGAGCTGTTGACTCAGGACTGTTTGAAAAATGGAACATTAGTATCAGAGACATCCACACAAACGCATCCTTAAAGTTGGTCAGCTAGGGATGAAGCTAATGTAGAGGAAGAGGGAAGTTTTCAAATTACATGATAAATTAATATAACAGAAGGAGACAGAGGCAACAAGATTAAGAACCTGGCTGGCATGGGAAATAGTCCAGAGATTTTCATAACAAGGGCAGAGAGAACAGTAAAGGGAATGGGAGAAATAGAGTTGGATGGTGTCCTGGTTCAGGGCTGTTTGGGGTATCAGAAATAGTAACTCACTTAAAATAGCTTCAGTAGAGGGAATATTTGAAGGAAACCAAAGTGGGGACATCCTGAGATGAAGACATCATGACCAGGATTGATACTAGCAAGTGAGGCCTGAGTTTTACTCTCTTTTAGGAGCCAGCTCTTACATCTTAAGAGTTTCTGCCACAGCTTTGTGATTCTGTCCTTTTGCAAAACTCTGGTGCTGTCTCTCTCTCCCAGTTTGAGTGTGGTTTTCTTTGGAGGGGATTGGAGCCCAGTATGGTTTGTTGTTCATTTGCTAACTTGTGTCCAACTCTTTGCACCCCCATGAACAGCAACACACCAGGTTTCCCTGTCCTTCACAATCTTTTGGAGTTTGCTCAAACTCATGTCCATTGAGTTGGTGGTGCCATCCAAACATCTTATCCTCTGTCGCCCCCTCCACCTCCTCCCCTCAGTCTTTGTCAGCATCAGGGTCTTTTCCGAGTTGACTGTTCACATCAACTGCCGAAGTACTGGAGCTTCAGCTTCAGCATCAGCCCTTTCAATGAACATTCAGGGTTGATTTCCTTTAGAATTGACTGGTTTGTTTTCCTGCCGTCCAAGCAACTCTGAGGAGTCTTCTCCAGCACCACCCAGCTGCCAGCTGTTAGTGGTCTGGGTCTTGTGTCAAGTATTCAGGAAGATAGATCTGAGTAGAAGTTAGCCAACGGCAAGTTGGATGGCCTTGGTCTTGTGTCCATTTCTTCATAAATCAGCAGAGGTGCTGGTTGTGTCCTGAGACATCAGTGTTTGTTGCCATTCTGGGCAGGGAGGGAGGTGGGAAGGGAGCAGGTTATCTAGAAGGACCTATGTGAAGGAGAGAGATCCCACTGGAAAAAGTAGGTGCTGTGTGACCAGGGGAAACAGGTTAATTTGGCCTTCCTACAGTTGGCAGACATTTTACTTCCAGATTTTTCTTTTTTTTCCTATTAATTCCATTGTCATGAAAAAAGAAAGACTAGCAATTTTTTTGCTGAACAGGATCTGCTGGCTTTAAGGAGATAATGAAATATAAAACAACTTTTCTTCCTCATGGTGAGGCCAGCATTGTTTTATTAAAATGTAAGAAAACTGCAGTCCAAATATTTATATCCTCAAGGTTCAGGGCGGGGGACAGAGCTTTGAAAAGGGACCCTTTTTGTCGATTAAGATAAATGCTTTTGTCTTCAAAGATATAAAGGCTTGAGATAATGAGGTTAGAAAATTCAAGTGTGGCTTTTTTTGTTTTGTCTTGTTTTTTGGAGGGTGCCGTGTGAGGGGGAGGCATAGAGAGGTAATTGGCTGAGGTGAAATAGACCTTTAACACACTGGGTTTTATTGCAGTTTGGTGAATCTTAAACAAAAGACAGAGTTTTAGGCTTGGATGTCTTGTCAAGTATTTGTCAATGAGAAGCATTTTGACATTTGGAAACTGGGTATCTTAAAAAGTGCTTTGTTAACATCTTTTTATGCTTCTACTCTGCTACTCATACTCTCAAAGAGAAATAATGAAAGAGTTTTGTTTTGTTTTTTCCCTGAGATTTTTCAGTATATGATCTCTCTGTAGGTACTACTGTTTCAAGAGAATAGTGAAGAAATAAATTAGTCGTACTGGCTCCCCAGTTTCTTGCCTCTGAGCCGTCTTTAGATAATGCTTCACTTGCATCAAGCACAGCTTCATATATCCTTTCCTGTTTCCCGAGGGAGGAAGCCACTCGTTTTCATGTGGCCACACTGGTTCCTTGCTGGAGAGCTGAGTGGAGGTCACCGCTGTGTCAGTCCTCAGACAGGAAAGTGTTAGCCATCCAGGTATTATCGTTTCAGCCCTTCCTACCTTGAGCCTGCCAACATTCTTTGTGTAGTTAGCACAGAATGTTCATTTCAGAAAGGCAAATGGCCAATTCAGAGAAGACAAGTAGACAGAATTCCATGTCTGCTTCTGTCAGGGGGGGAAAAAAAAAAGCTTTCCTAGTCATTCATCCTTCCTTTTCTCCAAAGGCTCTTCTCTTCTATAGGGCGGGGACCTGTCAGCAGTGAGGAGGAGAGCAGGTTCATGCTAAAATAGAGTGCTGAGCACCTACTGTTGACTTGTATGATGTGGATGTCTTTCTGAGTAAATATGAGCCTCTTTTGTGGGTTTCCTTGGGCATTCAAACCAACCCTGTAGCCAGTGAGCTCTGGCACTGGCTTATGTGATCATCTAGATTTGAACGTGGGGTAGGTAATGGAGTCATGTTGGTTGGCTTGGTTGATCAGCAGTCAGCATGGCTTTCTGGCTCTGCTCAGGTCGACTGTAAATATCAGGCAAAAATCCAGCCCTGATTTTGTCACCCAGACAAAACGGTGGTACCCTCAGTCGCGTAGGAGGCCAAAGGAACAGGGACTAGCACATTGAGATGTCTCCCTGCCTTGCATTCATGATCAGTCAGGGAACATGATAATTTTTAGTCTACTGTCCAGGATGTGTTTTATTCTGCAACAGTGCCTGTCAGATGGTGATACTTTGGCCATTGGAGATTGTCCCGACCTTCGCTTTCCAAGGCTGTTGGCTTCTATGGTTTGAAATATGACACTGCATATAATCTCTCCTAGCATCAGTTTTGTTGAAGTGCTTCTTGGAGGTTCTATCAAAAAGACTAGTTGATTTGTTTTATTTGCATGACTTCTACAAAACTGAAGTTGGTTGATTTTTCATTGGAGTTCATAGTTGATTTACAATATTGTGCTAGTTTCAGATGTACAGCAGAGTGCTTCAGTTATATATATATATATTTATTATTTTCCATTGTAGGCTATTCCAAGAGGTCCAGTGTTGTTCTCTGCGTTACATAGTAAACCCTGTTCCATGCCTGGTTATGTACAGTAGCTTGTTAACCCTGTACTCTCACTTATCCTTCTCCTACACCACTTTTCTCTCTGGTGACCGTAAGTTTGTCATCTATGTCTATAAATGTTTCTGCTTTGTATATATATTCAGTTGTATTATTTTTTATATTCCACATATAAGTCATACCATCATGTTTGTGACTTTCTTCATTTAGTGTGGTATTCTCTAGGTCCATCTATATCCTTGCACGTGGCAATATTTCATTCTTTTATATGGCTGAGTAATACTCCATTGTGTGTATGTGAACTGGTCATCTAGTAATGGGCATTTGGGTTGCTTCCATGACTTGGGTGTTGTAAATAGTGTTACTGTGAACATTGGGATGCATGGGTCTTTTCAAATTCGTTTTTGTCTTTTCTGGATATATTCCCAAGAGTGGGAATGCTGGATCATATAGTAGCTCTAGTTTTAGTATTTTGAGAAACCTCCATGCTATTTTCCACAGGGGCTGTACCAATTTACACTCCTAGCAATAGTGTAAAGAAGGTTCCCTTTTCTCCACACCCTCTTCAGCATTTATTATTTGTAGACATTTTGATAATAGCTATTCTTACCAGTGTGAGGTGACACTTCATTGTAGTTTAAATTTGCATGTCTATAATAAGTAACAATATTGAGCATTTTTCATGTCTTCATTGGAGAAATGTCTATTTAGGTCTTCTACTCATTTTTTGATTGAGTCGTTTGTTTTTTTTGACGTTGAGTTGTATATTTTGAAAATTAACCCTTTATCAGGCACATTGTTTCCAAATATTTTCTCCCATTTCATAGGTTGTGTTTTTGCTTTATTGATGGTTTCCTTTGCTATGCAAAAGCTCTTAAGTTTAATTAGGTTCCATTTGTTTACTTTTGCTTTTATTTCTTTTGCTTTGACCTAAGAAAACATTGCTACAATTAATGTCCAAAAATGTTTTGCCTATTTTCTCTTCCAGGAATTTTGTGGTGTTAGGTCTTATATTTAAGTCTTTAAGTCTTTTGAGTTTATTTTTGTGCATTGTGTGAGGGTGTGTCCTAACTTCACTGATTTACATGCAGCTGTCCAGCTTTTCCCAACACTAGTTGCTGAAGAGACTTTCTTTTCCCCTTTATTTATTTCTGCTTCCTTTGTTGTAGATTAATTGATCTTTGGCATATGGGTTTATTTTTGGGCTCTCTCATCTGTTCTGTTGATCCATACATCTGTTTTCATCCCAATAACATGCTGTTTTGATTATTGTAGCTTTGTAATATTGTCTTAAGTCTGGGAGGCTAATGCTTCCAGCTTTGATTTATTCCCCCCACCCCTCCAGGATTATTTTTTAAAAATACAGGGTCTTGTGTAGTTCCATATAAATTTTAGGAATATTTGTTCTAGTTCTATGAAAAATGTCATGGGTTATTTGATAGGGATCATGTTAAATCTATAGATTGCTCTGGGTAATCTGGCCATTTAAACATTACTTCTTTCAGTCCACAAGCATGGGATATCTTTCTATTTCTTTGGGTCTTCAGTTTCCCTTATCTGTGTCTTATAGTTCTCAGCATATAGGTCTTTCACCTAATGATTAGGTTTGTTCCTAGATATTTTGTTTTCTGATGCAATTTTAAAATGGATTTTTTTTTTAACTTTCTGGCATTTCATTGTTAGTGTAAACAAATACAACAGATTTCTGAATATTAATCTGTATCCTTGTACTTTGCTGAATTCATGTATTAGTTTTAATAGTGTTTATGTGGGGTCTTTAAGTGACATGACTTTTTAAAATTGCAACCAATATTGTCCCTGTCATAAAGAATAGAGCAGCTGTTTTGAATCAAGACCATGTTCCATATGGAGCCAAACTGTTGCATTTTTGGCTATATTCTTCATCCAAGTTAATCAATTACTGTACTAACTCTGCCTCAACTTTCATCTGTAAAATGGAAATAATAATAATACCTACTTTATGGAGTCATTATAGACATTCATTGATGGAGTGCATGTAGGATATGTTCAAGACTAGTGCCTGGCACCACAGGAAGTACTCGGAGATACTAGGTGGGTTTCTTTGTTGCTTTTTTTTTTTTTTAATTGCTGAAGCCACTCAGACAGCACTGTCCAGCAGCAACAAACAAGCCATATATATCATTTAAAATTTTCTGATAGCCACACTAAAATATTTAAAGATAAATAGGTGAAATTAATTTTAATAATATGTTTCATTTAACCTTATATATCCCAAATACTATCATTTCAATGTGTAGGACTAGCCACATTTCCAGCAGAATGGCCATGTGTGACTGCTAATGGTTGGGCCTCTCATATTTATCTCAAGGCTGTAACAACTGATGAATCACGTAATTCAAAAAGTTTCTATCCAGCACTACACAACGTGCAGTGATTTGAATAAAGACTTTCTTTTAATAGTGAGTGAAGATGCTACTTTACCATAACAGGTAGGTTTTATTGTTAATTATGGTTAAATCCTCTTTCTGTAGAAGGCCTTTCTATAATTACCTTCACCCAAACTGTCCAGAGCTGCAGGGAGAGAGCACAGCCTGCAGACATGGAGCATTCTCAGATTTTAGTTTTATAGCCATGGTTCAATAAGTAAAACTTTGAATGCTCCAGGCTACTGGGAATTTCATATTCCCTCATTATTATCTTGTTTACTCATGCAGCAACCAAGCCATACATACCTCTTAAATGTATGACAAAACTCACGTCCCCATGACCTCAGGTCCAACATTGTAGATCACAATGCTTACCCTGGAGTTTATTATTATTCTTATAATAGACTCTGGCTTTGTCTAATTGTCATTCTATATACAGCCTATAAAATATTGTGCACATCAGCCTTTTCGTGGTCAGTAATTACATTACTTTTGATTTTCTCTCATTTGCCCCCTTCAACCATGATAGTCCTCTCCCACATCTTATGGACCAGATCTTACAAACAGTATGAATAGTTTTCAAATTTCCTTTGACTCAAACTGACAGATTAAAAACTAATTATTCTCTGTAATATTTTTACAATAAAAACTTAAGTTGAATTGATTTATATACACTTCCAGCCAGCACATTTGCAATTCAAGGTTAAAATTGTTCTTGAAACAGCACCAGTTAAAATGCAATTACAACTCCCCAAGCAGGGATAAAAGAAGGAAATGTTTTGCATGTTCACTTCAAAAGTTAAAAAGTCAATTTAATATTACAGAAATAAGAACTTTCATTTATTTTCCCTAAATGATAAAGAGTTTGTTAATTATATTCAAGGTAAATCCAAGTGTGTTTATTACATGCCTCTGGAAAAGACTAAGGGAAAGAAAAGTACAGGTTTTGTGAGGTGAATTCTGTTTTCTGTTTGCACCTCCTGTCTTGTTCATAGTTCCTGATTCTTCCTGTGTTGGGCTGTAGGCTGCGTCTTTCCAGAGTGCAGGAAAATGTGAACAGATGTATATTGCCGGTAGTGAAATGGCAGTAGTGGGTGCCCTGCATGGTAGGGTCTTTGGAGAGCTGCTGAAAGGGATGGTTTAGGGTCGTCTGTACTAACATCAAATTCCGTTTGTCCACTACAGTATTGCCCTTTCAGTGAATAATACTGAAGCCCTGTTATGCATGTGGCACAAAGTGACTGAAAGTGTGAAAACCAGAGTCACATAGACCCAGGCTTCTAATCCTCACTTCACCTCTCAGTTTCTGTGTGATTCTGGGCAAGTGACTTAATGTCTCTAAGCCCAAGTTCCTACTCAGTCAAAACAATATAATACAAAACAATAAAAAATGATGATAATACCGCCAACAGTACTGGATTTATATGAGGATTAAGTAGGAGAAAGCAGATAACATTCTTAGCACATTGTGCCTAATCAACACTCAGTAAACATTAGTTTCTAGTGTTAGTGATATCATAATAATATTATGAATAATGTCACTGTAATGTTGTTATTTTGAGCCAAGACTAAGTTAGCAAAACAGTGTTTATGAAGTGCTTGACAAAGGTACCTGGCACATAATGAGTTTAATAAGATGCAAATATTCATGATACATACACATAGACACATTATATATATACAGTGTATATATAATGACATTATCCATGTAACTACATATGTATTGTTTACTATATATATGTATAATGTACATTGTTAATATATATGTCTATATATACTATAAGAAAGAAAAGGAAAGAGAAGCTGCCGAGAACTTCTTACGGTTGTTGTAAGCTTAGCACACAATCATAGTTACTTCATTCTTCACAAAATAATAATAGTAATGACAGGTGGCAGAGTGGTAAAGAATCCGCCTGCCAGTGCAGGAGACGCAGAGGACTTGGGTTTGATCCCTGGGTTGTGAAGATCCCCTGAAGGAGGAAATGGCAGCCCACTCCAGTACTCTTGCCTGAAGAATCCTATGCACAGAGGATCCTGGTGAGCTACAGCCCGTGGGGTCGCAGAAGAGCCAGACACAGCTTGATGCATGCACTAATGACAGTAATATTTACTGAGTACCATTTCAGTGTCAGGACTTATTCCAGGCAGGAAAATGTTTACTGATAATACCTTTACTTTTCTCTTTTATGCATTGGAGAAGGAAATGGCAACCCACTCCAGTATTCTTGCCTGGAGAATTCCAGGGATGGGGGAGCCTGGTGGGCTGCCGTCTATGGGGTCACACAGAGTCAGACACGACTGAAGTGACTTAGCAGCAAAGGTGTTGGACCAAGGTACATTTGAGAAGGATCTCGTGTACATTTTAAAAGGATCCCTGTGTTAGCTAGATCTAGAAGAATGTGGTTAACTAGATCTAGAAGAACTGAACAGATTACATACCAAATGTGGGCCAATCAGAGGCCGGTGAGACGCAGCTTTGTGGTTTATTCCATGTCTGGTGCTTTACATGGGGCTGCCTTGTTGCCTAGCTCTTGGAGGCACCTTCCTGTCGTCGCCTGCCCTGTGAATGGCGTCCCATGGAATCCAGCAAAGTCAGGGTCCTGGTGGTGGCCAGGTTTACCTTTAGCACCTGTGGGTTTCAAGGCAAGGATAAGGACTGAGGGACAGCATGCAGCAGCTATGTGATGAGCTGCGGGAGTTTTCTGGTCCAGATGACCGCTGACCTCCTGCCCAAGTGAAAATATGGGTTCCCCTTGCCAGTCTGGAGACCGTGGACGCTTCCACTCAATGGCCAAGCATGCCCATCACCAGCAGGAGAGGCCACTGAGAATTTTTATCCAACTGAGAGGAGTGACAGAGTTTTCGTAAACGCTGCCAATATCGAAGGACATTTGATGAGCCTGCTAAGCTTGTCCTCCTTTTTTCCTCTTTTATGTGACTGTCAAGAGAAGCTATGATCCAGGTGACGATATAATATCACCCAGGTCATCAGTTCACTCTCAGAACCATCGCGTCCTTCCTTTGAAATCTTCGGGCAAGTTGAGTTAATGACAAGGATGTGGCTGAGCTTTTAAGCCATTGCATGTCATTAAACCGCAAGAGCAATTCGAGCAAAGTCACTTCTGTGTTGAATTCAGAACCTGCTTCTTTTTACAGTTATAGGACTAATTCTTTCCTGAGGCACCAGAAATAAACTTTTCAGGAGTACTAAGTGAGAGCTGTGAAAGAAGCAAGTATTCGAGAGAATAAACAAATCTCGGAGTCACATTGCTGAGGGTCTCCCAGGCCATCCTTTCCTGCATCCCAGAGATGAAAGTATTTGATGACAGATGGCTGTCCTTTCTAAAAAATTTCTGGTCTAACTTGCTATGTATGACAGCCCACTCTTCTTAAAAAAAAAAAAAAAAATCACCCTGAAGTTAAGGAATTCCTTCCTCTATTCAACTCACGTCTCTTAAGGCTTTAATGCAAACCAATTTTCTCTTATTTGGCCTTCTCTGGACGTGGATAAGAGCTGGTCATCATCTTTCACATACAAGGCCTTTAATCAAACTACTCCTTACTCGCCTTTTCTTCAGGCGAAACATTTCCTCTTCCTTTAACCTTTCCACACGGGATTGTGCTCCTTCCCTTTCATCATGTTGGTTGGTCTTTCCCTTGACTGCCTCCAGGAGGTCTTTGTTAATTCCTTTCATGTAATTTTTAGGAGTTATTTTCTCTGAGAAAATCCTGAAAGCTCCTCTCGCTTTGAGATATTTGTAGTTCTGATTTTGGTGGTCTCTGCCAAGTTTGTGCACCTTGCTAGGTTGAGTTGATTTTTCCCTTTCAGCACCTCCACAATTATTTTCATCTGCATAGGTCACCTGTGGGCAGAGTAAACAGTCCAGTTTTCATAATTATTCTGCTTTTAGAGCCTTTTTCCCTTCATGATACATAAACAGGGACCATCAGAAGGAAGCCTGTCTCTTATACACATCTAGATGTGTATAAGAGACAGCACATAGACACATTATATATATACAGTGTATATATAATGACATTATCCATGTAACTACATATGTATTGTTTACTATATATATGTATAATGTACATTGTTAATATATATGTCTATATATACTATAAGAAAGAAAAGGAAAGAGAAGCTGCCGAGAACTTCTTACGGTTGTTGTAAGCTTAGCACACAATCATAGTTACTTCATTCTTCACAAAATAATAATAGTAATGACAGGTGGCAGAGTGGTAAAGAATCCGCCTGCCAGTGCAGGAGACGCAGAGGACTTGGGTTTGATCCCTGGGTTGTGAAGATCCCCTGAAGGAGGAAATGGCAGCCCACTCCAGTACTCTTGCCTGAAGAATCCTATGCACAGAGGATCCTGGTGAGCTACAGCCCGTGGGGTCGCAGAAGAGCCAGACACAGCTTGATGCATGCACTAATGACAGTAATATTTACTGAGTACCATTTCAGTGTCAGGACTTATTCCAGGCAGGAAAATGTTTACTGATAATACCTTTACTTTTCTCTTTTATGCATTGGAGAAGGAAATGGCAACCCACTCCAGTATTCTTGCCTGGAGAATCCCAGGGATGGGGGAGCCTGGTGGGCTGCCGTCTATGGGGTCACACAGAGTCAGACACGACTGAAGTGACTTAGCAGCAAAGGTGTTGGACCAAGGTACATTTGAGAAGGATCTCGTGTACATTTTAGAAGGATCCCTGTGTTAGCTAGATCTAGAAGAATGTGGTTAACTAGATCTAGAAGAACTGAACAGATTACATACCAAATGTGGGCCAATCAGAGGCCGGTGAGACGCAGCTTTGTGGTTTATTCCATGTCTGGTGCTTTACATGGGGCTGCCTTGTTGCCTAGCTCTTGGAGGCACCTTCCTGTCGTCGCCTGCCCTGTGAATGGCGTCCCATGGAATCCAGCAAAGTCAGGGTCCTGGTGGTGGCCAGGTTTACCTTTAGCACCTGTGGGTTTCAAGGCAAGGATAAGGACTGAGGGACAGCATGCAGCAGCTATGTGATGAGCTGCGGGAGTTTTCTGGTCCAGATGACCGCTGACCTCCTGCCCAAGTGAAAATATGGGTTCCCCTTGCCAGTCTGGAGACCGTGGACGCTTCCACTCAATGGCCAAGCATGCCCGTCACCAGCAGGAGAGGCCACTGAGAATTTTTATCCAACTGAGAGGAGTGACAGAGTTTTCGTAAACGCTGCCAATATCGAAGGACATTTGATGAGCCTGCTAAGCTTGTCCTCCTTTTTTCCTCTTTTATGTGACTGTCAAGAGAAGCTATGATCCAGGTGACGATATAATATCACCCAGGTCATCAGTTCACTCTCAGAACCATCGCGTCCTTCCTTTGAAATCTTCGGGCAAGTTGAGTTAATGACAAGGATGTGGCTGAGCTTTTAAGCCATTGCATGTCATTAAACCGCAAGAGCAATTCGAGCAAAGTCACTTCTGTGTTGAATTCAGAACCTGCTTCTTTTTACAGTTATAGGACTAATTCTTTCCTGAGGCACCAGAAATAAACTTTTCAGGAGTACTAAGTGAGAGCTGTGAAAGAAGCAAGTATTCGAGAGAATAAACAAATCTCGGAGTCACATTGCTGAGGGTCTCCCAGGCCATCCTTTCCTGCATCCCAGAGATGAAAGTATTTGATGACAGATGGCTGTCCTTTCTAAAAAATTTCTGGTCTAACTTGCTATGTATGACAGCCCACTCTTCTTAAAAAAAAAAAAAAAAATCACCCTGAAGTTAAGGAATTCCTTCCTCTATTCAACTCACGTCTCTTAAGGCTTTAATGCAAACCAATTTTCTCTTATTTGGCCTTCTCTGGACGTGGATAAGAGCTGGTCATCATCTTTCACATACAAGGCCTTTAATCAAACTACTCCTTACTCGCCTTTTCTTCAGGCGAAACATTTCCTCTTCCTTTAACCTTTCCACACGGGATTGTGCTCCTTCCCTTTCATCATGTTGGTTGGTCTTTCCCTTGACTGCCTCCAGGAGGTCTTTGTTAATTCCTTTCATGTAATTTTTAGGAGTTATTTTCTCTGAGAAAATCCTGAAAGCTCCTCTCGCTTTGAGATATTTGTAGTTCTGATTTTGGTGGTCTCTGCCAAGTTTGTGCACCTTGCTAGGTTGAGTTGATTTTTCCCTTTCAGCACCTCCACAATTATTTTCATCTGCATAGGTCACCTGTGGGCAGAGTAAACAGTCCAGTTTTCATAATTATTCTGCTTTTAGAGCCTTTTTCCCTTCATGATACATAAACAGGGACCATCAGAAGGAAGCATGGAAGAAAGACAAATTATAAATAGCAACCACGTGAGTTGTTAGAAGTTCTATGAATTGTAGAGAACTATAGTAAAAGGGGAATGACAGGCTACTTTTGCATGAAAGACCACCCTGCTTCTAACCCTTGAGGAAAAAATAGAAAAGGTTTCATGGTTTATTATCACTTTCCATGTGCAGGAGAATTGGGAGAGGAGGTGGAATGATGAGTGAATCCGTATACTTAAATGATTTTTCTTGATGGTGTAAATTCAGTGCCGTTTCAGGCAAAGAGAGGAGTTTCAGACTATAAGCCAGTCATTTTCTGTCATTCTGTGAGGCTGTTAGAGAAACACTGGGGTTCGTTCCAGGCTTCAAGACGTCCATCCAGAAATCCCGGTCCTAATTCTCTTATTATCCATTGGCTTAACCACCTCCTGGTCCTGTTAAATTTAGGGAAGCCACTCCATCTCATCTTGGGAAGTGGCTTTCTGTTTTCCCTTGTAATCCTCTCCTGCAGAAAGCATTCTGATTTGGCATTCAAGGAGCCAGTTGGACCAGCAAGAGTTCATTCAGTTTATTTATTTCATTTTTAACCCCAGCTCAAGGAGTTGGTGTTTTGGTGGCTGGACATTTTGTTATGCTCCATTTCTTTGGTTACAAGAGTGTCTTTGTGGCCCATTGAGAACAAATCTCTGTCACTTAGCCCCTGTTCTATTCCTCTTATATAATAGATTGATCTTTTCTTTAAAAAAAAAAAAGTGGCTGTACTAGTTTGCATTCCCACCAACAGTGTAAAAGGGTTCCCTTTTCTCCACACCCTCTCCAACATTTATTGCTTGTAGGCTTTTGTATCACAGCCATTCTGACTAGTGTAAAATGGTACCTCATTGTGGTCTTGATTTGGATTTCTCTGATAATGAGTGATGTTGAGCATCTTTTCATGTGTTTGTTAGCCATCTGTATGTCTTCTTTGGAGAAATGTCTATTTAGTTCTTTGGCCCATTTTTTGATTGGGTCGTTTATTTTTCTGGAATTGAACTGAAGGAGGTGCTTGTATATTTTTGAGATTAGTTGTTTGTCAGTTGCTTCATTTGCTATTGTTTTCTCCCATTCCGAAGGCTGTCTTTTCACCTTGCTTATAGTTTCCTTTGTTGTGCAGAAGCTTTTAATTTTAATTAGGTCCCATTTGTTTATTTTTGCTTTTATTTCCAGTAGTATCTTTTTGAATAATGTGTTAGTCTGGATATATGCCCAGGTGTGGGATTGCTAGATAATATGGTAGTTCTATTTTTAGTTTTTAAATAACCTCCATACTGTTCTCTATAGTAGATATACCAATTTACTTTCTTACCAACAGTGTAGAAAGGTTCTCTTTTCTCCACACCGTCTTCAGTACTTATTGTTGATTGACTTTTTGATAATGGCCATTCTGACTGGCGTGAGGTGATAACTCATGGTAGTTTTGATTTCCATTTATAATTAATGATGTTGAGTGTCTTTTCACGTTACTCTTAGCCAACTGTATATATTCTTTGGAGAAACATCTAGTTAGGTTTTCTACTCATTTTTTTTTGTTGATTTTTTTATAATGAACTATATGAGATGTTTGTAAATGTTGGAGATTAATCCCTCATCAGTTACATTGTTTTCAAATATTTTCTCCCATTCTGTAGATTGTCTTTTTATTTTATTCATGGTTTTCTTTTCTGTGCAAAAGATTTTGAATTTAATTAGGTCCAATTTATTAATTTTATTTTTATTTCCATTACACTAGGAGATAGCTTGATAAAATATATTGCTACAATTCAAAAAGTGTTCTACCTACATTTTCTGCTAAGAGTTTTATATTATCTGATCTTACATTTAGATCTCTAATTCAATTTTAGTTTATTTTTGTATATGGTGTTAAAGAATGTTCTAATTTCATTTTTTGCTTGTAGCAGTTCAGTTTGGCAACTGGCTCCAGTATTCTTGCCTGGAAAATTCTAAGAACGGAAGAGCCATGGGAGTCACAAAGAGTCAGCCATGACTGACTGATTGAGCATGCGCATGTTCAGTTTTCTAGAACTATATACTGAAGAATCTTTTCTTCTTTGCATGGTCTTACTTTATTTGTCATAGATTAATTGGCCATTGGTTCACTTCAGTTCAGTTCAGTCGCTAAGTCGTGTCCTGACTCTTTGCAACCCCATGAATCGCAGCACACCAGGCCTCCCTGTCCATCACCATCTCCCGGAGTTCACTCAGACTCGCGTCCATCGAGTCCGTGATGCCATCCAGCCATCTCATCCTCGGTCGTCCCCTTCTCCTCCTGCCCCCAATCCCTCCCAGCATCACAGTCTTTTCCAATGAGTCAACTCTTCACATGAGGTGGCCAAAGTACTGGAGTTTCAGCTTTAGCATCATTCCTTCCAAAGAAATCCCAGGGCTGATCTCCTTCAGAATGGGCTGGTTGGATCTCCTTGCAGTCCAAGGGACTCTCAAGAGTCTTCTCCCACACCATTGGTTATGTGGGTTTATTTCTAGGTTTTCTATCCTGTTCATTCATTGATATTTTTGTTTTTGTGCCATTACCATATGGTTTTAATGACTATAGGTTTGTAGGATAGTCTGAAGTAGGGAGAGTGATTAATCCAGCTCTTTTTTTCTTTCTCAAGTTTGCTTTGGCTGTTTGGGGTCTTTTGTGTTTCATTAGAAATTTAAAAANAATCCCAGGGTTGATCTCCTTCAGAATGGACTGGTTGGATCTCCTTGCAGTCCAAGGGGCTCTCAAGAGTCTTCTCCAACACCATTGGTTATGTGGGTTTATTTCTAGGTTTTCTATCCTGTTCATTCATTGATATTTTGTTTTTGTGCCATTACCATATGGTTTTAATGACTATAGGTTTGTAGGATAGTCTGAAGTAGGGAGAGTGATTAATCCAGCTCTTGTTTTCTTTCTCAAGTTTGCTTTGGCTGTTTGGGGTCTTTTGTGTTTCATTAGAAATTTAAAAAATCATTTTGTTCTAGTTCTGTGAAAATGTCATTGATAATTTGTAGGGATTTCATTGAATCTGTAGATTGCTTTCGGTAGTATGGTCACTATGACAATACTGATTCTTCCAATTCAATAATATGGTACATCATTCCATCTGTCTGTGTCATCTTTGTTTTCTTTCTTCAGTGTTTTATAGGTTTCAGAGTACAGGTCTTTTGTCTCCTTAGGCAGTTTTATTCCTAGGTATTTTATTCTTTTGAAGTGATGATAAGTGAAATTGTTTCTTTAACTTTTCTTTCTGATCTTTTGCTCTGTGTAGAAATGCAACAGATTTCTGTGTATTAATTTTACATCCTGCAACTTTACTGAATTCACTGATAAGTTCTAATGAATTTTCAATTCATTTGGAATGAAGATTCTGTTCATTTTGAAATCAAGTGCTTAAATGTAGAATGAAGTCCAAAGGAAGTCAAATAAGGATTTTTAAAAGAACAAAGGAGAAAGAAAAAGAGAGAGAAATAAAGAAAAAGGCTACTGGAATATAAAATTAAGAGAATCATAAACACCACCAAGAAGTTTCTTATAATTAAGTAATAAATTGGCTTCAAGAGCTAAAAGCTAAAGTTGTTAGAGATATATTGTCTTATCCAATTTTTTCTTTTCTNGAAGTCAAATAAGGATTTTTAAAAGAACAAAGGAGAAAGAAAAAGAGAGAGAAATAAAGAAAAAGGCTACTGGAATATAAAATTAAGAGAATCATAAACACCACCAAGAAGTTTTTTTTCTATAATTAAGTAATAAATTGGCTTCAAGAGCTGAAAGCTAAAGTTGTTAGAGATATATTGTCTTATCCAATTTTTTCTTTTCTTAAAAGAAAGCAAATATTTTTGTTAGTACATACAAACTGTTCCTAGAATTAGCCTCAGGTAAGAATTATTGAATCCTTAAAAGAGAAACAGTAATGTACAACACATTCCACTCAAAAATAGATAAAGTAGGTATATAAAACAAGTAATTACCATCTTCTGAGTATTGCATTGACCTGTAAAGACAGTGATGTATACTTATCTAAACCTTATAGCACTTCACTACTCTTTAGGACGCTAGGCTAAAGGCTTAAACATGTACTTTCCAATGACTTAAGCATACAAAGAAAAAGCTTGAAAATACCAGATAATTGTCCTTTAGTATGTCTCTGTCAACATTGCCTTAAGTAAGTTATAGGATTATGATTTGTTTGTCACTGATTTGTATTATAAGTAACTGTAAAATACACAGTTTATCTTTCTTGGTTAAAAATGATCGCTGCATTGTTTTACATGTTATACATGGCCTGACTTTGACTCCAGGTTGCCCTTGGAGCTGAGCTAATAACATACTTTTACAGTGATTCTGCTTCTCCCTCTGCAAAATAGGGATCATTTATGCCTTCATTCCACACATATTCATTGATTATTACACCTGTCAAGATAGGATGGGTTATGCTGTGGTAATAAACTCCCTAATTCTCAGTGGCTGCATACCACTAGTTTACTTCACTGCCTTGAAAATCCACTCAGGGTTTGGGCAGTTTTCCAGAACAGCTGTCCACCATGAATACACTCACCATTCCAAGCTGCTTCAGTCTTTTGGCATCTCCATTATGAACATAAGCTTTGAAGATCTTCATGCAAGGAGGGAAAAAAAGGACTGAGGAGTACAGAGTGAACAATTACAAGCAACCACCTAGAGGAAACATTCAGCATTTTCATTCACAGCGTTTGGGGGAAGCATGTGATATGTCCTGCTCAAAGAATGTGAGCACATGATATGTCTGGGCTTCCCTGGTGGCTCAGACAGTAAAGAATCTGCCTGCAATGCAGGAAACCTGGGTTTGACCCCTGGGTTGGGAAGATCTCCTGGAGAAGGAAACGGCTACCTGTTCCAATATTCTTGCCTGGAGAATTCCATGGACGGAGGAGCCCAGTGGGCTATATAGCCTGTGGGGTCATAAAGAGTTGGACATGACTGAAAGACTAATAGTTATGTGATATGTCTTCCTCTCACTTCAGAGTGTTAAGAAATAGTTGTTCCTCCATCTGACAAAAGAATGGATTGGCTCTCATTAGGCTGTATAAGTGCTCACCACAATCACCTTTAAGGTGTCAGATGCCATTCTTAACTCAACAGGTAGAACTATGAACAGAAAAGTATAAATTTAAGACCATAAATCTTGTAGTCATAGTGGTGGGGGCAAGGCTAACAGAAGATAAACAGATGTAAAATTTAAAAAAAAAATTCCTTTTGGCCAAAGGAAAAATAAGCCCACAGCAATTTACTTACTTGGCCACATTTATTGCAGATTATCTCGCCATTTGTTTGATACTCAGCACACGCTGTTTGCAGTGCTTTGTTTCCTCTCACAAAGTACAGTTTCCTAAAAATTATCAAGAAGTCAGAATCATCCCTGAGAATTCATATAGGACCAGTACCCAGCCCATGGTACACACTACTGGGTTTGCCAGTCATCCACATGCATGCACTGTTCTGTACTTCATCCCTTCGGCCAAATCACCGGGCATACACCTCTCATGGTATGTTGCTTTTTATGGCTTCTTTCATGTCTGTTGATTATTTTAACTAGACTTAAGATGTTCAAGAAGTTGAAAATAAATATAAGCATTCACAAACTGAAAAAAAAAGAAAAGAAAAGAAATTAGGATAACTTGGATAGAAAATGAAAGATGCAGCTGGCAGTAGGTGCTCATGATTTTATTGTTTGTGCAGCTTAATGGCTTATCTGGAACATAAGACTGTGGTTTAGAATATCAAGAAGCAAATATGTAGGCACTGTGGTTAGAAATGAGTCAGCAGGAACATAAAAAAAAAGTTCAGAGTGACAGAGAGAGGTGAGTGCTTGTAAGGCCTTACAGGTCTTGTCAAGTGCATAGCTGTTGCTTTGAGTAAAGTCAAGAATTTGGGCAGAAAAATGATATGATTGGACTGATTTTTCTTGGCTATACTGGGTCTTCATTGCTGTGTGCCAGCTTCCTCTAGTTGTGGTGAGTGGAGGTTACCCTTTAGCTGTGGTGTGTGGGTTTTAGAGCATGGCTTCCATTAGTTGTGGTGTGCCAGCTTAGCTGCCCTGTGGCATGTGGGCACTTCCCAGACAAAGGATCAAATCCATGTCTCCTGCATTGGCAAACACATTCTTTACCACTGTACCACCAGGGAAATGCTGACTAAAATTTTAAAAGTATCACCCTTGCTATGTGGAGTATAGATTTTGGCAGTGAAAATAGCAGGTGGAATAAGAAGCTGTTGGAAGAAATCAGGCAGAAGCAATTGAAAATTATTCTAGGATGAATGGTAGAGATAAGTGGTAGGCAGTGGACTAGTTCTGAATGTATTTAGAAGCTATGGACCACAAAATTTCTAAATTATCAGGATGTCCAAGTAAGAGTAATGAAAAATGACTCCAAGTTTTGTGATAAGATAAATGGAAAGAATAAAGTTGTTTCTTTATTGAGTTGGAAAAGTAGGGTTAAAGGTTGGGAATGAATGGTTGCATTTTGGGCAAGTACTGTTTGAAAGTTTGAATAGCTATCTAAGTGAAGAATTAGCGTAAGTTGCTGGATTTTTTAGTCTGAAATTAAAATGGAAGATCTATGCTAAGATAAAATATGGAATCACCTACATTTCTAATAAATCTAAATCTCTGAAACTGAATAAGGTACCTTGGGAAGGGACTGAAAATTAGAGAAGTATGTGATAAGCAAGCCCTCATATATTCCAAAATATAATAATACAAGAAGAAAGGGAGTCAAAAGAGAGACTTAGAAAGGTAGGTTCTTTCTTTTTAGTTCTNCTAATAAATCTAAATCCCTGAAACTGAATAAGGTACCTTGGGAAGGGACTGAAAATTAGAGAAGTATGTGATAAGCAAGCCCTCATATATTCCAAAATATAATAATACAAGAAGAAAGGGAGTCAAAAGAGAGACTTAGAAAGGTAGGTTCTTTCTTTTTAGTTCTAGTAAGGAAGAAATGGAATGAACAGGTAGTGGTGTCTGGAATTTAAGTGAAAAAGTACTTCAAAAAGGAGGTTGTGGTCACCTCTACCAAACCCTGCCAGAAAATGTAAAGAAAGACAGACAGTGCCATCAATAATAATAATAGCAGTGACCAGTTTATAAATATCCTTGTGAGGATACATGACATGACAAGTAAACCAATAACCTAATATTTAGTTCGTGGGAATACAATAAATGTTTAGTATTATTATTTTGTTCAGTTCAATTTGTTTGCTCAGTCATATCCAACTGTTTGCTATCCCATGGACTGCAGCATGCCAGGCTTCCCTGTCCATCACCAATTCTTGGAGCCTGCTCAAACTCATGTCTGTCAAGTTGGTGATGCCATCCAACCATCTCATCCTCTGTTGTCCCCTTCTCCTCCTGCCTTCAATCTTTTCCAGTGAGTCAGTTTGTCGCATCAGGTGGCCAAAGTATTGGAGTTTCAGCTTCAGCATCAGTCCTTCCAATGAATATTCAGGACTGATTTCCTTTACGATTGACTGGTTGGATCTCCTTATAGTCCAAGGTACTCAAAGGAGTCTTCTCCAACACCACAGTTCAAAAGCATCAATTCTTCAGTACTCAGCTTTCTTTATAGTCCAACTCTCTCATTCATACATGACTACTGGAAAAACTATAGCTTTGACTAGACGGACCTTTGTCAGCAAAGGCTGGTGTTATTCTGTTGTCAGGGTTAATTCATATACTGTGATTGATCCTGATGACATTCAGTTAAATAAGATTTGTGGAAATTCACATCCACATTCAATATAAGAGACAGAAAAAATAGAGAGTGCCTATCACAGCCTGTCATTTCCAAAGGATGCAGGAAAAGTTATTCACTTGATTTTAGAAAGAGGATGGCTAATGAGCAAAGACAGAACATATCATAAGACCTAAAACTGTTATAATTAAAGGAGAAGATATATAGTGATGATAGCAAAAGAAGCTAGAATGTTAGGCATGGACTATTTTATAAAGATTTTTATATGGTTTTTCCCAAACATTCTAAATTTGTCCTTAATGTAAGGGAGGACCACTGAATGGTTTAAGCCAGAGAATATCATAACCTCATTCAATAATTTATTTAAAAATTACTGTACCAAAAAATGGAAAATGGATTTTAAATATGAAATAATGGAATTTGAAAGTTAAATATGGTTATTAAAATAAGGTGAAAATATTTATTATTGAATTAAGTTAATGACAACATTCTTGAAAAAGACAGAAATGAGTTGAAAAACATTTGAGTTAAAATCAATTATATTTGAAATATTAGATATAGATTGAATAAGAAAACATGAGAAGTATTAATTTACAAATTTCTGATAAATATGTCTTGTTTAATAATAATTCCACTAACCAATATAAAAATACATCAGGAAATATGGCAGATTTAGAAAGTAGATGAATTCTTCTTTAGATTAATTGACTTCAAAAGAGCCTGGAAAATGAACAAGACACTGTTGTAAATATAAACTATTTCAAGTTTGAGGGGAAAAAAAAGATACGATTTTATATTGGAATTAGAATACATCAAAATAAAAATCGTGGTTGAAGCCAAGTTTTTAGGAACTCGCCCAGTAACCACAGAGTGAGAATAGAATAACGTCAAGAATGGACTGCATTGTTAAATCCTTGCTAAGACAGGCTATCTCATGTCAATCATGTGCTCCTTATTGATTAACCCAACATTATTCTAAAAAAAAAAAATGAGTGTCAGTTTTTGTGAGGTACTAGAAAAGTTACTTGATCAATAACTGAATATTCTATCATGGTCAAAAGAAAAGTCTTAATAGTCAAGTCTTTAGCTAATAAAATAATACTGGTGTAGCATCAAATTTAGGTGAACTATCCAATACATGAATAAAGAAGTCTTATTAAATTGATGTTTAAAAATTTGGTAATGCTGTGAAACAGTGGAAACAGTGTCAAACTTTATTTTTTGGGGTTCCAAAATCACTGCAGATTGTGACTGCAACCATGAAATTAAAAGATGCTTACTCCTTGGAAGGAAAGTTATGACCAACCTACATAGCATATTCAAAAGCAGAGACATTACTTTGCCAACAAAAGTCTGTCTAGTCAAGGCTATGGTTTTTCCAGTGGTCATGTATGTGAGAGTTGGACTGTGAAGAAAGCTGAGCGCTGAAGAATTGGTGCTTTTGAACTGTAGTGTTGGAAAAGACTCTTGAGAGTCCCTTGGACTGCAAGGAGATGCAACCAGTCCATCCTAAAGGAGATCAATCCTGGGAATTCATTGGAAGGACTGATGTTGAAGCTGAAACTCCATCATTTTGGCCACCTGGTGCAAAGAGCTGACTCATCTGAAAAGACCTTGATGCTGGGAAAGATTGAGGGCAGGAGGAGAAGGGGACACAGAGGATGAGATTTTCGGATGACATCACTGACTCAGTGGACATGAGTTTGGGTAAACTCTGGGGGTCAGTGATGGACAGAGAGGCCTGGCATGCTGCAGTTCATGGGGTCACAAAGAGTCAGACAGGACAGAGCCACTGAACTGAACTGAAAGCATAATTCCTGAGTAAAGAGGGATATCTTCTAGGTATTTGGCAGGCATTATAGCTTCCCCTCTCTTATTGCAATATGTATAATTTAGTCTTCTGGAAGAAGCATAGAAAGCTCTCCAATACCAAAAAAAAGAGTCGGACACGACTGAGTGACTGAACTGAACTGAACTGAGTGCTGCCCAGGGCAGCAATATTAATTTTGGTAAATGTATCTGTATGAAATTGTAAGAAGAGTCATCTATTTTTCAACACTTCTCTTTGGTACTGATAAACTTATTCCACTTGTCCAAAATTAGATGTTTATGTTCCTGTTGGCTAAGGTGTGTATGCTCAGTTGCTTAGTTGTGTTCAGCTCTTTGCAACCCATGGACTGTAGCCTGGCAGGCTCCCCTGTCCATAGATTTCCCAGGCAAGAATACTGGAGTAGTTTGCCATTTCCTCCTTCAGGGATTGTCCCAACCCAGGGATCGAACCTGTGTCTCTTGCATCTCCTGTACTGGAAGGCCAACTCTTTAGCATCAGTGCCACCAAGACTTCTCTTTGGTGTTGATGGTCTTATTCCATACGTATAAAATTAGTATGTGTATGTTCTTGTTCACTCAGGTAAGAAGATGCATACCCAGTTTACTTGAAAATAATACTAAATGCTGAAGATATCACTACTGTAGGAATGACTATCTGAACTTGAAGAATAATGTGGAAGTGGATGATACAAACATAACTTTAGCTCAATGAGACTTTTTCATTATATTGAAGTGAAGTGAAAGTGAAGTTGCTCAGTCCTCTCTGACTCTTTGCAACCCCTTGGACAGTAGCCTACCAGGCTCTTCTGTCCATGGAATCTTCCAGGCAAGAGTACTGGAGTGGGTTGCCACTTTCTTCTCCAGGGAATCTTTCCAACCCAGTGATGGAACCTGGGTCTCCTGCATTGCAGGCAGACACTTTACCATCTGAGCCACCAGGGAAGCCCTGTTATATTGAACAGGGGCACTTTTGAGAATATAAATGTGTAGAAAGGTTTATAAAAATGTTGGGTAGTCAAAGGGGTGGAATGTGTTAGACAATTCCCTCCCCTCTGCTCACCCCCATAGACACACGTAAATGCACAAGCTCACACACTCCAAGCTAATCAGAGTATGAGTTCATCCAGAGGGTGAATTATGCCACAGGTTAAGCCTGCTGAACAGCTTTTACCAAAATGAGGACAGTGAGGCAAAGGCAAAATCAGGCTGAGGTCAGTCTTTACAAATACAGCATTCTCACCAGCTTGCTTGTTCTGTAAATTCACTGTTGTGGTTCATGCTCACTAGGCTTGCAGATGTCTATTATTTATATTGATACTTTAACCTTTTCTTAGCTTGAAGTTCAATTGGTATTTGAGGCAACAGTATACTCCTAATGGGTACCTTTTGCTTAAGTTAGTGTTACTTTCTCTTCCTGGAAGTTGAGACTTATCTCTGAAATAGTGCATGGTGAAACACTCAAACTATTTGCAGCTCTATTGTAAACTTAAAATGATGCATAATCTAGTATTAAAAAGAAAATGTAAGCAAAGGTACTTTCTGAAAAATCACATTCCACAATATTCCTTTCTGTTCAGTTTGTTTCAGGGTGAAAAATGAGGGAATACCTTCCTTTATTCAATCTCAGTATGTATCCTTTGTTTATGTTTACCATCTTAGATGATGACTGCAGCCATGAAATGAAAAGACACTTGCTCCTTGAAAGAAAAGCTATAACAATCCCAGACAGCATATTAAAAAGCAGAGATATTACTTTACTGACAAAGTCCATTTAGTCAAATCTATGGTTTTTCCAGTAGTCATGTATGAATGAGAGAGTTGGGCTATAAAGAAAGCTGAGCACTGAAGAATTGATGCTTTTGAAATGTGGTGTTGGAGAAGACTCCTTAGAGTCCCTTGATCAGCAAGAAAATCAAACCAGACAATCGTAAAGGAAATCAGTCCTGAACATTCATTGGAAGGACTTGATGCTGAAGCTGAAACTCAATACTTTGGCCACCTGATGTGAAGAACTGGCTCACTGGAAAAGTCCAATGCTGGGAAAGATTGAAGGCAGGAGGAGAAGGGGACAACAGAGGATGAGATGGTTGGATGGCATCACTGACTCGATGGGCACAAATTTGAGCAAGCTCCAGGAGTTGTTGATGGACAGGGAAGCCAGACTTGCTGCAGTCCATGGGGTTGCAAATAGTCAGACATGACTGAGTGACTGAATTGAATTGAATCATCTCAGAAACTTTTAGGTAATAAAGTAAATGGGCCAGCTTTTAATATTCAGTTGTACAGAAGTTATGCTTTCAGAATGTGTATCCTTGTAAGAATTATTATTTTGCTGTTCTCTGTGAAAATCTATTTTATTTGAAATCAGTTGCATAGCTGAGGTTCTGATTGTTTTAGAGCATCAGAAGCTCCTTGGCTATTTACAAAACTCTTAGAATGTTTACCTTGGTGAGCTAGGCAGATTTGGTAAAGAGAATGCATCTAAAACCAAATGATTTTCTAGAGGCTTTTCTGAACTTTTCCTTTGGAAAAAAAACCCTTTTTACCTGTTTTTGAAGCCAAATTGAACTAGAAAGAAATTAAATGGTATTTCATTTGCTATCATTCATAGCAATTGGCTCTACATATTGAGTATTTTTTTGTAGAGACACATTCTTCATTTAGTTTCCTGATAAGTCTCAGATTTATAAACTCCAAAGATATGCTATATATTTCTATAGAAAAAAATGTTCTAGTCTAGTTGCCTAGAGATGCAATTTTTACCCAGGTCTATGAGCTTAAAACTTACCTCCTGGGATTGGTTTTTAGGGCATAAGGATGGATTTTGCTGTTTGTAACTAAGAGAAGCATTTTTCATAACAAAGTGATTATATTTTTATCTCAAAGTATGATATATACTATGCTTGTCAGAAAATATATTTTAAATATAATTATTTTATAGTACTTTGTTGGAGAGATCAAAAACTGCTAATAACATCATATCTGCAAGTGAAAATGACTTTTCATTTATTCATTATTAAAAAATAAAATTTGTCATAGAGAATCTTTGCTTAGTCAGTCATGTCCGACTCTTTGCAACCTCATGGACTTTAGCCCACCAGGCTTCTCTGTTCACAGGGATTCTCTAGGCAAGAATATTGGAGTGGGTTTCCATGCCCTCCTCCAGGGGATCTTCCCCAACCCAGGGATCAAAGCCAGATCTCTCACATTGCAGGCAGACTCTTTACCGTCTGAGCCACCAGGGAAGCCTTACTGGAGGGGGTGGCCATTCCCTTCTCCTGGGGATCTTCCCAACCCAGGGATCAAACCCAAGTCTACCCACATTGCAGGCGGATTCTCCTATCCAGTGCTAACCAGGCCTGACCTTGCTTAGGTTCTGAGATCAGACAAGATTGGGTACATTCAGTGTGATATGGCCATAGACACAGATGGATTCTTTACCAGCTGAGCCACCAAGGAAGCCCAATAAATCTGTATTTATTTGGAGAAGATAACTCATCTTAAGTGGAAAATAGCAAATATATGCAGAATTCTTCTTTCACTCCTGTGATGATCTGTTCTCAATTCGAGCATTCTGGAGAAATTTAGCAAATCTCTGAGAGGTATGGGCTGTATATAGAGATGTTTTGAATCATTCCATCTTTACTGATAATTTGGAATATATTTTTGAGTTCCACCTTGCATCACATTTTACTCAAAAAATATTTTTGTCCTAACAAAAACTAACTACATTCTCTAAAAAGAACTAAAAATAAGTTCTTTAAATGGTTCAACAAACCTGCTAACTTCTCAAAATATAAATTTTTACAACAGCCAAACCACAGTTCAAATCAGGGTAGTTAACTGCCATAATAACTAAACTCTGAAACCTCAGTGGCTCTCCTGAGACGAAGTCTGATTCAGGCAGCTGGTCCTCCTCCTGCTTGCCATGTCATCTGAAACTCATGGTATCCTGAGCCTGGTGCTAGAGGCATAGTGGCCTTTAACTGACTCAGCCCAGAAGTGCTACATGCCCCTTCTCTACTTTTCATTGGTCAGAAGTACTTTTATGGCCCCAAATTAACTCTAAGGTTAGCTGGGAACACAAATGAATGCATGTAACTGATTCTGAGAACATCAACATTGAAAGTCTTTCTTTTTCTCCACCACAGCTCTACCTTCATTGAAAAGTTTTCATCAAAAAAGAATGTGGTACCTAACTCCACAAATGCAATTAAACATTGTAAGTTATTGGGCCTAATAAGAGAGACAGAAGTATTGAATTCAATATTTTGAAAGATTACATTCGCTGATTTTGTTGTCATCTGCCTAGAAGAGTAACCTGTCACTTCTTAAGTCAACACATTCATCATTGTATAAACACAGTTTACATTACAAAGCTCAGTTCTTTTAGAATTTAACATGCTACGCTGTCAGTTCCAACCACTTTAAAATAAAATAAGATTGGAAAACTAAAAAATAAAACAACACTAGAAAACTTGGCAAGTCTCTCTCTCTTTTTTTTTTTTTTTCTTCCTCAATAGAATTGTCTTTCATTTGGGAGGAAACTATTAACTGAGGACTATTCAATGATATTGCAATACAGACTGAGAACAGTGATTTGCCCAAAGCAGGAATTCCATGATATTTGGGAATTTTGGTTAATTTTAAAGATACTGTATGGATACAGTACTCTCTAACTGCCTCTAGATTCTTCTACCACTTATTGTAATGAATGGAGACATAGCACAAACATGTATTGTAGAAGTCTTAGTTTTCTCAAAGAGAGTGGAGAGCAAGCTAATATTTATTGGGATCTTTATATGCTAAGCAAAAAATAAAAATCTCATGTAAATATTGCAATACAAGCAGTACTATTCTTATCTTTTTTAACTAAATTGGGAAATTGAGACTCAAATTGAGAACCCTGTCTTGAATTATTTAGTTAATAACTGAAAGAGCCTGATTTATAACCCCAATTTGGCTCCAAAGTATCTGATTTTCTACTTTAAAGAGATCTTTAAATTTTTCATAGCATAGCACATAAATAATAGTAAAAAGAAAATAATAGTTTTGATTTAGGATGCCCAGTTGTATTTTAACTTCTAAAGTTGAATGTATTTCTGTAATACATTATATACATTATAAAATAAACATAAAAACAGAACATTTGAAGGAATAAAGACAGAAAAGATAGAAATAGAGTTTCTAACTTTTTCTTCCTTATGTTGCTGAAATATTTTGTGCACTTTTCTATTTAAAAAAACCTGGAAAACCAATTCTTTATTAAACTCTATCTTGAAAGAATTATAAGCTCACAAGAAATTGCATAAAATAGTAAAGAGAAGTTCCTGTCTCCCCTTCATCCAGTTTCTCTTACTAATAACATCTTACAGAGCTAAACCAGGAATGACACTGACACACTGCAGTTTACTAGAGACTATTCACTTTATCTACCCTGTCCCAGATAGATATATTATGAACAAAAGGAGCTCATCCTCCATTTGGAAAAATAAGAAAATGATCTAGGAAACATTTGGAATATGATTTTCAATTCACCAAAATCTTTCTAATTCATCAAGCCCTAATAATAAATAATTGACAACCAAGTGGAAATATCAGTCAGGGTGTCAGTACTTCATAGGGTCTAAGGACACATGCTCTGCTTGGTATGAAACCAATGCCAGCATATCTTCTGCGCCTCAGTCTATTCATCTTTCTAAGGAAGCTAATAATAGAGTTCATTCCCCTGGCTACTAGCTATTACTAGTATTGTTCTTCAAATTACTGACGAAGAAGTGTACTAAGAGAGATCATTCAATTATTAAAAATCAAATTACTAATTATAGACAAAGCTGGACTTAGATTTTGTTATTTTCACCTGGATGCTGTTCCTACCATGTTATTCTCATACTCAGGCAGGGAGGAAGGACAAAATAGAAACTCCTGTAGCACAACTCTCATTTATACTATTCTGAATATTTTAGACTTTTGATTCATAGTTTATTCCTGTTAATTATCCCTACTGAGCAACCACAAATTTCTCCAAATATGTAAAGGTCAACTTTAGTTATTAATAAATTACATTTGTAAATGGTGTTTCTTCTGGTCTAAAATCATATATATTACAAAGTAATCAGATATTAACAGTATTTTAATTTCTGGGGCTAATTTTATCCTAAGAAATCTGGTTTTCTGTTTAGGTAAAATGTTCTGAACTGTAATTGTCATAGAAGTTTTCATTTAATTCTTTAGAAAAAAATGTTTAGTCTTATAGAGACTTTTTGTGAGGCTTTAGCAAAAACGATGAATCAAAAATACAAAAAAATTCATTTTATTTATCTAAGTTTTTCCTTAAGTTGCTTAAGGCTGTCAGGGTAATAGTAGACAGTTCTAAGTTAAAGACAAATTGGTTGCTACAGATCAATATGTAAACTAGAACATTCAGCATCAATTTTTCTTGTACAAACTTATTCAACTCCAGGTTTTAGGAAAACATCCATATTAAACATAGATCCTTTCTGTTTAAAGCCACAGTATGAAACGACAGCCAATTTCNCCCAACCCAGGGATCAAAGCCAGATCTCTCACATTGCAGGCAGACTCATTACCGTCTGAGCCACCAGGGAAGCCTTACTGGAGGGGGTGGCCATTCCCTTCTCCTGGGGATCTTTCCAACCCAGGGATCAAACCCAAGTCTACCCACATTGCAGGTGGATTCTCCTATCCAGTGCTAACCAGGCCCGACCTTGCTTAGGTTCTGAGATCAGACAAGATTGGGTACATTCAGCGTGATATGGTCATAGACACAGATGGATTCTTTACCAGCTGAGCCACCAAGGAAGCCAATAAATCTGTATTTATTTGGAGAAGATAATTCATCTTAAGTGGAAAATAGCAAATATATGCAGAATTCTTCTTTCACTCCTGTGATGATCTGTTCTCAATTCGAGCATTCTGGAGAAATTTAGCAAATCTCTGAGAGGTATGGGCTGTATATAGAGATGTTTTGAATCATTCCATCTTTACTGATAATTTGGAATATATTTTTGAGTTCCACCTTGCATCACATTTTACTCAAAAAATATTTTTGTCCTAACAAAAACTAACTACATTCTCTAAAAAGAACTAAAAATAAGTTCTTTAAATGGTTCAACAAACCTGCTAACTTCTCAAAATATAAATTTTTACAACAGCCAAACCACAGTTCAAATCAGGGTAGTTAACTGCCATAATAACTAAACTCTGAAACCTCAGTGGCTCTCCTGAGACGAAGTCTGATTCAGGCAGCTGGTCCTCCTCCTGCTTGCCATGTCATCTGAAACTCATGGTATCCTGAGCCTGGTGCTAGAGGCATAGTGGCCTTTAACTGACTCAGCCCAGAAGTGCTACATGCCCCTTCTCTACTTTTCATTGGTCAGAAGTACTTTTATGGCCCCAAATTAACTCTAAGGTTAGCTGGGAACACAAATGAATGCATGTAACTGATTCTGAGAACATCAACATTGAAAGTCTTTCTTTTTCTCCACCACAGCTCTACCTTCATTGAAAAGTTTTCATCAAAAAAGAATGTGGTACCTAACTCCACAAATGCAATTAAACATTGTAAGTTATTGGGCCTAATAAGAGAGACAGAAGTATTGAATTCAATATTTTGAAAGATTACATTCGCTGATTTTGTTGTCATCTGCCTAGAAGAGTAACCTGTCACTTCTTAAGTCAACACATTCATCATTGTATAAACACAGTTTACATTACAAAGCTCAGTTCTTTTAGAATTTAACATGCTACGCTGTCAGTTCCAACCACTTTAAAATAAAATAAGATTGGAAAACTAAAAAATAAAACAACACTAGAAAACTTGGCAAGTCTCTCTCTCTTTTTTTTTTTTTTTCTTCCTCAATAGAATTGTCTTTCATTTGGGAGGAAACTATTAACTGAGGACTATTCAATGATATTGCAATACAGACTGAGAACAGTGATTTGCTCAAAGCAGGAATTCCATGATATTTGGGAATTTTGGTTAATTTTAAAGATACTGTATGGATACAGTACTCTCTAACTGCCTCTAGATTCTTCTACCACTTATTGTAATGAATGGAGACATAGCACAAACATGTATTGTAGAAGTCTTAGTTTTCTCAAAGAGAGTGGAGAGCAAGCTAATATTTATTGGGATCTTTATATGCTAAGCAAAAAATAAAAATCTCATGTAAATATTGCAATACAAGCAGTACTATTCTTATCTTTTTTAACTAAATTGGGAAATTGAGACTCAAATTGAGAACCCTGTCTTGAATTATTTAGTTAATAACTGAAAGAGCCTGATTTATAACCCCAATTTGGCTCCAAAGTATCTGATTTTCTACTTTAAAGAGATCTTTAAATTTTTCATAGCATAGCACATAAATAATAGTAAAAAGAAAATAATAGTTTTGATTTAGGATGCCCAGTTGTATTTTAACTTCTAAAGTTGAATGTATTTCTGTAATACATTATATACATTATAAAATAAACATAAAAACAGAACATTTGAAGGAATAAAGACAGAAAAGATAGAAATAGAGTTTCTAACTTTTTCTTCCTTATGTTGCTGAAATATTTTGTGCACTTTTCTATTTAAAAAAACCTGGAAAACCAATTCTTTATTAAACTCTATCTTGAAAGAATTATAAGCTCACAAGAAATTGCATAAAATAGTAAAGAGAAGTTCCTGTCTCCCCTTCATCCAGTTTCTCTTACTAATAACATCTTACAGAGCTAAACCAGGAATGACACTGACACACTGCAGTTTACTAGAGACTATTCACTTTATCTACCCTGTCCCAGATAGATATATTATGAACAAAAGGAGCTCATCCTCCATTTGGAAAAATAAGAAAATGATCTAGGAAACATTTGGAATATGATTTTCAATTCACCAAAATCTTTCTAATTCATCAAGCCCTAATAATAAATAATTGACAACCAAGTGGAAATATCAGTCAGGGTGTCAGTACTTCATAGGGTCTAAGGACACATGCTCTGCTTGGTATGAAACCAATGCCAGCATATCTTCTGCGCCTCAGTCTATTCATCTTTCTAAGGAAGCTAATAATAGAGTTCATTCCCCTGGCTACTAGCTATTACTAGTATTGTTCTTCAAATTACTGACGAAGAAGTGTACTAAGAGAGATCATTCAATTATTAAAAATCAAATTACTAATTATAGACAAAGCTGGACTTAGATTTTGTTATTTTCACCTGGATGCTGTTCCTACCATGTTATTCTCATACTCAGGCAGGGAGGAAGGACAAAATAGAAACTCCTGTAGCACAACTCTCATTTATACTATTCTGAATATTTTAGACTTTTGATTCATAGTTTATTCCTGTTAATTATCCCTACTGAGCAACCACAAATTTCTCCAAATATGTAAAGGTCAACTTTAGTTATTAATAAATTACATTTGTAAATGGTGTTTCTTCTGGTCTAAAATCATATATATTACAAAGTAATCAGATATTAAGAGTATTTTAATTTCTGGGGCTAATTTTATCCTAAGAAATCTGGTTTTCTGTTTAGGTAAAATGTTCTGAACTGTAATTGTCATAGAAGTTTTCATTTAATTCTTTAGAAAAAAATGTTTAGTCTTATAGAGACTTTTTGTGAGGCTTTAGCAAAAACGATGAATCAAAAATACAAAAAAATTCATTTTATTTATCTAAGTTTTTCCTTAAGTTGCTTAAGGCTGTCAGGGTAATAGTAGACAGTTCTAAGTTAAAGACAAATTGGTTGCTACAGATCAATATGTAAACTAGAACATTCAGCATCAATTTTTCTTGTACAAACTTATTCAACTCCAGGTTTTAGGAAAACATCCATATTAAACATAGATCCTTTCTGTTTAAAGCCACAGTATGAAACGACAGCCAATTTCAGCCCAAGATCACATGCTGAATATTTTTCCAGTCATATGGGAAATTTTTATTTAATTTTCTAACATTTTCTTGAAGTACTCTTCATATGTGTTCCAATAAATGTAAACATTAACTATTGCTATTATCCCAGTTTTATTTTAAAAGTATTATATTTACTATACCTACAAATAGTTCACATGAAGCAAGAAACCTAATATTTATATTTTATAATAAATATTATGAATATCTCTCTCAGGGAGAGAAACTGTTTAGACAATCTGCTTTTCACATAGAAAATCATGCTTCTAAATCTTAGTGACTATAGCTTTTCATTTTAACTTTTTTCATATTAGAGACAGTTTTTACTATAAAAGTAAAATAGGGCCTTTTAGCTATAGTTAAGAAACTTTCTTTTTTCTGCAAAGAGGGAAAATTATGGAAGCTGTAAATAAGTAATGATTGCCAAAGATCAGAGGAATTTTACATAAGACCAAAGCAATTTAATCTGGTGCTTTGATACAAGTTTGTAAATAATTCAGCATAATGATAATAACGACATCTTGAGAATTCTCAGCAACTGAACTGCCCTTGAAGGTATTAGAAGATGATTAGAAATTTAATGTTTTTAAGTCATGAATTAATTTTTGAATTTTTCCATGTGGGGCAAAGTCTATTATTTTAAATAGTTGCTACCCAATCTCTTTAGTGTAAATAAAAAAAAATGTTAATATACTGGTCCTCTGTGTAGTAGAATCCACTTAGCCAGAGGTAGAATATCTGGCTATTTCCCTAAGAGTCAGGAATTCAAAATTAGTAAGTTGGTTTTTTTTCAGTTTCTATTTCACACAGATTATTTTCATCATCTAAATTTTTCACATCTCCTTAGAAACATACCTTCAGATATGATTTTAAAAGACCCAGGTATGATTCTATTTGGATATGATCTCCAACTAGAATAAGCCAATCCCTATTCAGGGGGCCAGTTTGCCTCTCTTTTAACTAGTTTAGTCTTGGGCAGTTGGTTATATATTTTTTTTTCCTAGGAGCTTAGATTTTCTCATGGGTAAAATAAAGAAATTGGATTCTGTGATCTGAGTAATCTCCTGCAGTTCTGTAATGCTCCAAGTATATTGCTTTCTAAATAATTCCTCAAAAGAGAGAGCCCTTCATTACCAGCCTCTTCCTGTTTGTCCAGCCAGCCAGAGAATTACTGATAATTCTGTAGACCGTGAGTTGCTTCATAAGCCCATAATGATTCTTGTGTAAGTGGAAAGTCCTTTCTGCTTTCCTTCCCATAGGAAACGTATGCTCATCCTTTGATACCTTGTCCAATTGCTTTCCCCTTGAAAATTCTCCTTAGTCCAGGCCTTCAGAGCTCATTACTTCCTCCCTTCACTCATCACTTTTACTGACATCTTTCTCCATTTTCACACCAATCATTCCAGGCATTATTGTTCTTTCATTATCAATGTCCCCAAATCAATAAGGATTTTTAAAGATAAAACTTATATTTTGGTTTCATAACTATATAAGCAATGGGGTTATATAATACAAATACTCAATAAATACCTGGTAAATGAAGGACATTAAACTGTTAATAAGGCAAGAGCATATTAATGAAAAAGGACTGGGAACCATAAGATTGAGATTATGGTATTAGTTTTATTAATGATTGCTTTTGTTTTCTTGGTTAAATCACTTCAACTTTGGTCAAGTATCACTAATAATGCAAATAGTGCCTATCTTATTGGATTGGTTTAATGATTACGCTGTATGATAATACAAATTCAATTACATAAGTAGATGTTTTATATTTATGATATATATATATATAGCTTCCCTGGTGGCTCAGATGGTAAAGAACCTGCCTGCAATGCAGGAGACCCAGGTTTGATCCCTAGGTTGGGAAGATTCCCTGGAGACAGGAAAGGCAACCCACTCCAGTATTCTTGCCTGGAGAATTCTATGGACAGGGGAGCACAGCAGGCTGCTTTGAAATCTCAGATTCCTATCATTTTGAGAGCTTATTATTATATCTGGTCAGCCACCACAATAAAATAGCAAAAATTTCCTACTTTCCTTCTATCAGTTACAGATTTTTTTTTGTTTAATCATCAAAAGCGGTTTTTAAACATTTAGATGGGAAAGTCAGATTCAAAGTTCCAGATAACAAATGAGTCAGTGGTAACTGAAAAGTAACCAAATAACCAAATGTCTTCTAGAATGTACTTTTCAGCTGGGTTAGTTAACATTGTTTGTTCTTTACTAAGAAAATATCTTCTGCACAACATGGAACCGAGGCTTTGAAACAGTTGATTTTATTTCATTAATGAGCCATATGCCAGTAACTTTTTAGTTTGTTCATTTTACCTGTTTGACTCCAAAAATATAAATTCTGTATAAGAAAGTGATATCCTTCTTTTTATAAAATGCTAAAGAATAGAAAACTTGAAGATGGTTTGTTCAACTGCCTTACACTGATTAGTGGGAGGTACACAGCTCCACAAGAGCCCTTCTTATTAACAGCAAGCATCACAAATAGAATGCCAATCACCCAGGGGGTCCAGCCAGAAGATATCTGCATGTTTGGGTGTAAAACTCACTGTGTAGACTAATGATGCAATGTGTCTGCATTTAAAACACCACCACTTGAATTTTGCCAGTGTGAGGTTCCCAATATTTCATTGCAAACTAAAATTTTAAAGTGAAAGATGTAGATATCATGAAATAAACCAGGTAATTTTAACACATGATTTTCTCTGAGCACCATTTTCAAGATAATATCAATTACTTGAATAATAGAAACAACCAAGGAGTTGCATAAATCCATGTTTCCTCATTAAATATAAAATATATGCCACTTGGAATATTTCCTCACCCAGATGCAGAATATGATGCTTCATGGGACTTCCCTGGTGATCCAGTGGTAAAGAATCTGCCTTGCAATGCAGGGAACACAGGTTGAATCCCTGGTGCAGGAAGATTCCACATTTGCTGTTGCTGTTCAGTTGCTAAGTCATGTCTGACTCTTTGCGACCCCCATGAACTTCAGCACACCAGACTTCCCTTCATGATCTCCTTGAGTTTGCTCAGACTCGTGTGCACTGAGTCAGTGATGCCATCCAACCCAGTTCTCAACCACATGCCACGGGACTAAGCCCTTGTCCCACAACTGCTGAGCCTGTGTCCCAGAGCCCACGAGCCACAATAAGAAGCTGCCACAAGGAGAAGTCTGTGTTCCGCAACTAGAGAGAAGCCCCTCTTGCCACAGCTATTAAAAGAGAAAAGCCCACGTGCAGCAAAGAAGACCCAGTGGGGCCAAAAAATAAAAGTAAAATTTAAAAATGTTTCATGAATGTGCTTACTTTAGATCTATGAGCAAAACTATTTTAATAATGCTACTTAAAATAACAGTACAAAAATCCTTAGTAAATAACTTTCAATTTAGGAAATAAATATGTGCACAAGTATAGCTATATAGATAATAACTCTGAGTGTAGACGTAAATATAGTTACTTAAACATGGCCATAGCATACATCCAGATATCCATTACTAAATCAATATGTAACTTTAGAAATACTGTGAAACTCCAAGCTCCATCTCTTGTAACACTCTCTCGTAACACTCTACCATGTGATTTTCCAACAGTGCATCCTTATTTATCCTGAGACCTCTGTTTTCACATCGATTCATGACTCCCATAATGACAACAGTCTTCTAGTGCTTTTGGGAATCTTTTTCTCTATTATTGTTAAACTAATGATGGGCTATGTACCAAGAACAGTGTTATTACTTTTGACTCTGTCTGAAAGTTCTCTCAACTTTTATTTCCTTCTCCTTGAAAACTTTTATACATGCAGAAGATTTTCTAAGGGTCCAGACTTTGGTCCTAAAAAATTACTCTATGGCTGTCTTACTCACTACTTAAGAAATATCATATCTGAGAGAAAAATCAGCTTTGTTATTTCTATTTTACTAAAGTGTTACAATATCAAAATTATAACCTTAAGTCACTTTAAGGTATCTTTCATCAAGTACCAGTATTTCTGTTGATGATCTGAGAAAACCCCAGATTGTTTAATTTTAATTTTCCAGAGTAGAACATATCAATACTTACTCTCACTTAATAATCATATACTTTATCCAACAGCACTGTCTATCCTAAATTATCCAAGAGAATAAGAGCAGACAGTTATGAAACACCAAATAAAAAACAGTGAATGAATGGAATTATATCTTTAGCTTTGAACTTAGTGTACTTTTTCATCAGATTTGTCTTCCCAGTTAGGAATTTCACAGGTTAAAATTAAGCCTAATTCTTCCCTTGGAGAGGAAAATTACATAATAGAGGACAACTAATGAAATATACTCCAAATATAATTTCTTTTTAAAAAAATATTATTTTTATTGAATTATGGTTGATTTACCACATATTAGTTTCAGGTGTACACTTACACTTTTAAAGAACTTCCTTCTCCCAGAATGTATATGTACATATAGGGTAATATACCACGACTGTGAGCTGCTAAGCATATATGCCATGCTGTGCTAAGCTGCTTCAGTCTTGTCCAACTCTTTGCAACCCCATGGACTGTAGCCCGCCAGGCTCCTCTGTCCACAGGATTCTCCAGGAAAGAATACTGGAGTGGGTTGCCATGTCCTCCTCCAGGGGATCTTCCCAACCTAGGGATCAAACCCACATCTACATCTCCTGCATTGGCAGACAGATCTTCACCACTATATGCCTGGGAAGCCCCATCAGGCATATAGCCACTCCGATTACAAAAAGTTCACAAGTAAACATCTATTAGTGTATAGTTGTGGGTCAACTAAGGTCACTGAGCATTTTTTTTCCCTCCTATGATAGAATGAATTCTCCCTGTTTTATTTTCCAGGTCCTCTCAATCTCCTCACTTGCATCTCTCCAAGGGGAAGCCAAGTCACTTAATCTGATTGGCTGGTTTAGAAAGAGGAGTAAACAGGACCAGCCTTGTCTTTTTTCTTCACTCTTTGGCTGGGAGGGGGCACACATTCTCCTCTGCTCTTTCATGCCATCATCAGTCTTACTGGGTCATCTCTGCCCTGTGTCAAGAGTCCATACAGGACACAGTAGATAAGTCTTTCTAGGTCTAGGTTTAGTATTAGGAAGCCCAGGTCCCTGCAGATATAACCCAAGATTTCCCAAGGTCTAACTTGCCTTAAGAAATAATTTATCTCCGTTTTAACAGATAGTTCAGGACTGAAACATGGAGATAAAGAATGATAATTTTTGAATTCCCCAAGAATTGAAATATGTGGTCTTGTCGATTTTTCAGGCAACTTGTTGGCATTTAGGTCATAAATTTTAAAATTACTGAAACAAAAGTCTGATTTCATCAAAATACCCTTATATTTATCTGATAACTACTCTAAAGAGCAGAATATATATATATATATACCCATAATACTGGAGTGGGTAGCTTTTCCTTTCCCTTTTCCAGAAAATCTTCCCAACCTGAGGATCGAACCTAGGTCTCCTGCATTGCAGACATATTCTTTACCCACTGAGCCACAAGGAAAATTCAAGAATACTGGAGTAAGTAGCCATTCCCTTCTCCGGGGGATCTTCCTGACCCAGGTATCAAACCAGGGTCTCCTGCATTGCAGGCAGGTTCTTTACCAACTGAGCTATCAGGGAAGCTCATAATGTGTGCATAATATATATGCACATATTTATATTAATATACACACACATATATATGTATTCTCTACAAATATAATAGATACAGTCAAAGAAAATTCTGAGGTCTTGAGCCACTAAATTGTCAGATTCTGCTTCAAATTCTTAGTCTTCTTTCTCTTCTTGCCAAACTTGAGTGTGAACAAAAGGTCTAAAAGTCTAAATCAGCTTGACAGAATTTTAGACATCTTTCTTCATATCTCTAGGCTTTTGATCTCCCTTTTCTTAGAGCATTTATTCAGAAAAGTTGTAATTTCACATTCTACTCTGCCCATTTGAGATGAGAATCTTCTCATAGCTTCCTACCTCCTACCTTTCTCTAGGACCTGGAATTCATTTCTTTGAACATAATCAGCAAAGGGGATAGAACCCCTCTCTCCCAGTCTCTTCAGGAAATGAGAGCCTGACTTCCCTAAGTGACAATTAGTAAACACAGAGTCTAATCATTTTAACCAACCTCCCCACTTAACATCCTCCAGTACTTTTCCACTAACTCACTCAAGGTTATAAAATCTCTCCAGCTTTTTGTTTCAGCTGACTTGAGTTTATTCTTTCTCTCCAGTTGCAACAATCTTGAGTATAGTCTTCCTTGCCTATTTAACTTGTCCTGTGCAAATTTTTATTTTACAAGTGTCTTGATGAGTATTCTGCTTTCCAAAGAGGCTGATATGGATCACTGTAGTGGATATTTAATGATATGTTTCCCAAAGGTTTGCAGAAGTAACCTACAAAATTATCATGGTAAAAAACAAAGTTTTCCAACAAAATGATGTTGTGAGATAACTGTAGTTCTAGCATGGGAGTAGTGCACTCTCTGACCAGATTAAGCAAATCCAGGAGTTTTGTTGAAATCATGAATCTAGAAGTTATTTGTTAAGCTGTGCTCGTTTCAAGCAAGAATTGAAAGATCTCATAGGAAACTTTTCCTTTTCTTAGGAGGAAAATAGCTCTCAGAATATGGATTAGAAATTCAGGGATATACACTGAGTGATGTATCACACCTGAACACAGTTCTACAAATAAATGGTAGAATGGGTTTACTCCCTCCTCAGTAATACTGTTAGGCATCCATTTCTTTTGCCACATTAACTGTGAAGGAATCTACCATTGTCAGTAGGGTATTCATCTCAGCCCCTTGACTCTGGGCCTGGGTTCAATGAATTTAATGAATGTGAAGCTAATGGAGGCCTGAACAATGCTTGTGCAATCAGGCTTGTTCTCTCGACTCTGCCACCATCATAGAAGGAACACCCCTCCTGTAAGCAGCTGGGACAAAGTCAATGGGAAGAACCTGGAACAGAGCCACTCATTTATTATTAATCATCAGTGAAAAAAAACAGTTGCTAGGTTGAGATCAGTTCAGATCAGTGAAGCCCCAGTCAACACAAATAACAGTGAGATTAATAAACCACAGATTTGGGTCCCATCACTTCATGGCAAACAGATGGGGAAACAGTGGAAATAGTAACAGAATTTATTTTCTTGGACTCCAAAATCACTGGAGATGGTGACTGCAGCCACAAAATTAAAAGACACTTGCTCCTTGGAGAAGAAAGTTTTAACAGAAAAAAATTATAGCAAGAAGAAAAGTTATAACAAACCTAGACAGTGTATTAAAAAGCAGAGCCATTACTTTGCTGACAAAGGTCCATCTAGTCAAAGCTATGGCTTTTCCAGTAGTTATGTGTGGGTGTGAGAGCTGGATCATGAAGATAGTTGAGCACTGAAAAATTGATGCTTTTGAACTATGGTGCCAGAGAAGATTCTTGAGAGTCCCTGGGACTACAATTCTTTGGATCCAGTACTCAGACTCCAATACTTTGGCCACCTGATGGGAAGAGCCAAATCATTGGAAAAGACCCTAATGCTGGGAAAGATTGAAGGCAGGAGGAAAAGAAGATGACAGTGAATGAGATGTTCAGATGACATCACTGACTTGATGGACTTGAGTTTGAGCAAGCTCGAAGAGTTGATGATGGACAGGGAAGCCTGGGGTGCTACAGTCCATGGGGTTACAGAGTCGGACATGGTTGAGTGACTGAACTGAGATGAACTGGACTGCAAGAAGATCAAACCAGTCAATTCAAAGGAAATAAATCCTGAATATTCACTGGAGGGACTGATGCTGAAGCTAAAGTTCCAATACTTTGGCCACCTAATGTGAAGAACTGACTCACTGGAAAAGACCCAGATGCCGAGAAAGATTGAAGACAGGAGGAGAAGGGGATGACAGAGAATGAGATGGTTGAATGGCATCACTAGCTCAATGGGCATGAGTTTGAGCAAGCTCTGGGAGTTGGTAATGGACAGGGAAGCCTGGTGTGCTACAGTCCATGAGGTTGCAAAGAGTCAAACCGAGCAACTGAACAACAGCAGATTTGGAGGGTGATCATTATGTTCACAATATAATTAAAACAATGATTTGCTCACAAAACTTACTTCAGAGATCATTGTTGTAATAACTAAAAGAATCTCCAGTTCTTTCCCAAGAGGACGGCTGTTTACAGCTGACATTAATGTGCTGGAACCTCCATATTTTACACTGAAAAGGAGACATTTCATGTGGTCTACCTTTCTCAACGTGATTATATAAAATGAATACACTAATTCATGCCATACAGTTTGAAAAGCCAAGACCAATTTAAGATTTAAAGAAAGAAATGAACCTAATCACAGTTTTTAGTAGCATTTGAAAACAAGAAACGTATGAATAGGGAACATCAGATGGGGATGAAGAAGTGTTTCTGGAGCTGATGTTTCTACAGCAATGGGACCTTGAATGACTCACCTAGCCTCTCTAGATCTTTATGAGTTCTATCACATTTTAAATTTTAATCCTATATAATTAAAAAGAGAGCTTATTAAACATTTTCTCATGGTTGTCAAAAGATAGTGAACAAAAAATACAAATATATATGTATGCTACTGCTGCTGCTAAGTCACTTTAGTCGTGTCCGACTCTGTGTGACCACATAAATGGCAGTCTACCAGGCTCCTCTATCCCTGGGATTCTCCAGGCAAGAACACTGGAGTGGGTTGCCATTTCCTTCTCCAATGCATGAAAGGGAAAAGTGAAAGTGAAGCGGCTCAGTTTTGTCCGACCCTTAGCGACCCCATGGACTGCAGCCTACCAGGCTTCTCCGTCCATGGGATTTTCCAAGCAAGAGTGAGCACTGGAGTGGGTTGCCATTTCCTTCTCCATATATATGTATATATGTATATAATATCTGGTGCAATATTTGCTCATATTTTCTAAATATATTCAGTCCAGTTCAGTCGCTCAGTCGTGTCTGACTCTTTGCGACCCCATGAATCGCAGCGCGCCAGGCCTCCCTGTCCATCACCAACTCCTGGAGTTCACTCAGACTCACGTCCATCAAGTCAGTGATGCCATAAATGTGTGTGTGTGTATGTGTTAGTTGCTCAGTCATGTCCGATCTTTGTGACCCCATGGACCACTAGACTCCTCTGTTCATGGAATTCTCCAGGCAAGAATACTGGAGTGGGTTGTCATTTCCTTCTCCAGGGGATCTTCTGGACCCGGGGATCAGATCTAGATCTCCTGCATTGCAGGCAGATTCTTTACCGTCTAAGCTACCAGAGAAGCCCCATATATGTGTATACACATACATATGTATGTGTGTATATATGTATATATATGAGAGAGGGAGAGGGAAAGTGAGAGAAGGAAATAGACATACAAACACAGATATAGTCTATGCTCATGCCACAGAGGGTGTTTTAAGGCACAGTGGTAGGACAGACAAAAGGGGTAAAATTACAGAGTTTACAAAGCTTATATTCTTGCTTCCATCACAGATGAGGTTTGTGACCTTTGGTTCATATTAATCTCACCTTAATCTCAGTTTACTCTTTAGAAAGATGACAGTAATGTCTGCCTTGAAAGTAACTGAGACAACGTTTATTAATGTACTTTGTAAATCAAAGACAGTAAATTGGTGCTGTTGTTTTTAATAATTGGAGTGCAGTATAGCTCAGATCAGCATTGTTGTCCATAAGTCCTTCTTTACTCAAGGGCATAAATATTAATAAATCCTATAAGAAATGGTTAAGAAGGAAGTTTCTTCCCTTCTTACGTATTTCTCTAAAGAATAATACTCACAGTAAACATTTTATAGTATTTTAGTTAAGTGTTCCATCCTTTTAATTATAGCCACATTCAGTTAGGCTAAAAGAGAGTCAAGCCAAAATAAGTCTGGAGACACCACAAATAAGACTATTATGCATTATGAGATTCTTTTTTCTCAATTTAATCAGAATTCTTCAGATTGCACTCTAAAATCCACAGCTTTAGTTTCCAATCAGAGCTACTGGTTATAAATATTTGTGAATGCTTTGATTAGAAATAATTCTCTGTTCATGGAGAAGCTTATAATATAATCACTATCCAGTTTCTATGATAGACGACCAATATATCAAGTTACAAGCAAAAGGAATCTTTCACTGAGATGTTGCAGATAAACTTGGTCTATTTCCTACTCTTATGCTTTCATTTTTACAAAGAATTAAGAAATATTTAAAAGTTAAACTTTTAAAATTAAACTTTATTGACTGCCAAATGAATTTTTTTTCTTTGCAGATTTATAATGAACATGTGGTTATGTAAATATCTTTTCTGGAAATGTATTTCAACATAATCCTACATGACTTGCAAGAGATTTAGATGGTCACATAAACCTGTGGTGCGACCACAGATTTCAGAGATAAACATGATCTCTTAGGTGGTTATTTTCATTGTGACATATTTTATATACATAAGTGGATAAATTCAACTTGTTTCCAGAAATATATTAAGAATTATCTTGTGATATGTTTCAAGGTTTTTAAACTAAGTTCACAATGTGTATTTAATATTTGGAATAGAGGATACAGGAGATTAATTATAGCACCAAACTCCAAAGTCTTGAATGGATGCTTTTGAGATCTCTGTGCTAAACTTGTTATGATTTGCTAATACTCTAATAAACCTGCTTTTTATTTTTCAATAGAAAGAACAATCAGGTTCCAGCTACTTAAACATTTATTTTATCTGTATCAAAGATTTACTATAGTTTGAATTTGTCGTTGTTGTTTGCCTGCTTCTTAACAGCTCATCTAAAGAAAAGAAAGAAGACAGGCCTTAAGTCAATCAAATTTGTTTGAAAGTGATCTGTCTGACATATTTCTTGTCCAGAGATCACCCTGTTTGTTTTGGCCGTCTTGCTCAATATTCTTTTTGAGTTCCTTTAAAATATACCTGCTCAGCCAAAGGATATGACCTTTAAGGTCGAAAAAGACGAGTTTTTGATCACAGCTTTAAAATTAGCTGCCTTTCTCTGACAGGAGAAAATTGATATGAATATAATTCAGGATGATTCTTCAGTATGAGAAGAGCATGAGATTGCTCAGTTTTTCCATAATTAGTTGAACAAGACTGAGCAACTAATGCACAACACAGAATACAACACTTCAAATTAGCCCTCTCTTGACTAGTTCAAGCTTCAAAGAGATCTCTTCAAGGAACTACAATATCACATCTGACTCCTAAATGTATATTTTTGAGTGCATTCCCAAAGTTAAGTGAAAACAAAAGAAAACTTCCCACTTCTGGGGCAAAGTAGGAATAGCAATTAGACCAGAGAGAGAGGTAGACATCAAGGAAGAAAGAGGTAGGTAGGTGCTAGGGATTTTATTGATTTTTCCTTTCTCCCACCTCTCCTTCCCATCCTGTCCCCTCTCATTCCAGAAGCCTGAGCTGAACTCCAGTCAGAGAACGGGAGCTCCAGTCAGATAGTAGGACTTAGAACCATCCAGATATATCCAAGCCATGTGAGACTCTGGAGGAGGATCATCTTTTAGGATATCAACCTGAGATAAAGCATCATCTGTGAAAACCTGGGAGTGCCAGGCTTTTTTGTGTGGTTTTACTTAGTTCTGGTGTGCATGGACTGCATCTAGATGAAGCCAAGTCTGGTTGAGGAGATAACCCAGGGGTATTTTGTGTGTGTGTGCAGGTTTCTTTTGGTGGCAGGACACAAAACACTGATGCTTGGCTCAATGGAAGGCAAAACTCTGTTGTTTACTACTCCAAACAAAAGAAGGTGGCTAGCAGGGCCATCCAGGGAGTAATGTATGGGACAGGATGACAGCAAACCAGAGTCACTGGGAAGAGCTTGTGTATGATGGTGGGAAGGGGAGGGGGCAAAAGGGAAGCTGAGCTATGTTTCACAGGCTCCCAGTAGACTGGCTAATTTGTTATTGTTGTTTTTCTTTGTTTTTACTGCATGGCTTGTGGGATCTTAATTTCCTAGCCAGGGACTGAACCCAGGCAATTGTAGGGAAAGTACTGAGTTCTAACCACTGGACCACCAGGGACTTCCCTAGATTGGCTAATCTGAATAAGTGTTCACTCTTGTCTCTTATACACATCTAGATGTGTATAAGAGACAGTTGTTGTAATAACTAAAAGAATCTCCAGTTCTTTCCCAAGAGGACGGCTGTTTACAGCTGACATTAATGTGCTGGAACCTCCATATTTTACACTGAAAAGGAGACATTTCATGTGGTCTACCTTTCTCAACATGATTATATAAAATGAATACACTAATTCATGCCATACAGTTTGAAAAGCCAAGACCAATTTAAGATTTAAAGAAAGAAATGAACCTAATCACAGTTTTTAGTAGCATTTGAAAACAAGAAACGTATGAATAGGGAACATCAGATGGGGATGAAGAAGTGTTTCTGGAGCTGATGTTTCTACAGCAATGGGACCTTGAATGACTCACCTAGCCTCTCTAGATCTTTATGAGTTCTATCACATTTTAAATTTTAATCCTATATAATTAAAAAGAGAGCTTATTAAACATTTTCTCATGGTTGTCAAAAGATAGTGAACAAAAAATACAAATATATATGTATGCTACTGCTGCTGCTAAGTCACTTTAGTCGTGTCCGACTCTATGTGACCACATAAATGGCAGTCTACCAGGCTCCTCTATCCCTGGGATTCTCCAGGCAAGAACACTGGAGTGGGTTGCCATTTCCTTCTCCAATGCATGATCATTCCAGAAGCCTGAGCTGAACTCCAGTCAGAGAACGGGAGCTCCAGTCAGATAGTAGGACTTAGAACCATCCAGATATATCCAAGCCATGTGAGACTCTGGAGGAGGATCATCTTTTAGGATATCAACCTGAGATAAAGCATCATCTGTGAAAACCTGGGAGTGCCAGGCTTTTTCATGTGGTTTTACTTAGTTCTGGTGTGCATGGACTGCATCTAGATGAAGCCAAGTCTGGTTGAGGAGATAACCCAGGGGTATTTTGTGTGTGTGTGCAGGTTTCTTTTGGTGGCAGGACACAAAACACTGATGCTTGGCTCAATGGAAGGCAAAACTCTGTTGTTTACTACTCCAAACAAAAGAAGGTGGCTAGCAGGGCCATCCAGGGAGTAATGTATGGGACAGGATGACAGCAAACCAGAGTCACTGGGAAGAGCTTGTGTATGATGGTGGGAAGGGGAGGGGGCAAAAAGGAAGGTTAGCTATGTTTCACAGGCTCCCAGTAGACTGGCTAATTTGTTATTGTTGTTTTTCTTTGTTTTTACTGCATGGCTTGTGGGATCTTAATTTCCTAGCCAGGGACTGAACCCAGGCAATTGTAGGGAAAGTACTGAGTTCTAACCACTGGACCACCAGGGACTTCCCTAGATTGGCTAATCTGAATAAGTGTTCACTCTCTGTGGTTAGTGCTCCTAGTTCTCTGGCATCTGGTCCTGGGACAGTTAGGACATTGCATAGTGAACTGGAGAGCGAGACTCAAATAAGGGAAACAGTTGGACTGTGGACTATATCGGCTGCTCATGATGGGAAACTGACTGGTCTCTAGCCAGGACATCAAAACTGGGTCCAGGCAGCATTAAGAAAAAGCTATATTACAATTGATCCCTTGGTGTCTTGATGTGAGTTTTCAGATTAATTATGTAAAGTATTTGTGTAGCATAAAGAGTAGAGGAGAATTTTAGTAAGTAGGGTATAAATTGCTCTTAATAGCATAGACAACATTCCATTCAGTTCAGAGGGGAAAAAAAAAGATTAGTGGTATTTATTTAAAACAAAGAGGAATAGGTTATTGTGGAGGTTATGGTCACACAAGGCAAATGGTCATGCTGGCAAGTGGGATGAGGGGAGTACAAAGCACTAAGGGACAGGCTGTCTTATCTCCAGGGATCAAGAGCTGGACCAACAGGAGGCAGTTGTCTCCTGGGGAAAGCAAACATCTACATTAATTTTTAGAGCAGCACAAATAGTAGTAATAATCTTTAAAGATGTTCTTCTAGGCATGGAGTGTAGGGATACATGTTTCAGCAGAGAACAAGGAGCATACCAGGATTACAGACTAAGCAAATAACAAGCTCAGGAAACATAACATAATCCCTAACTTGGAAGGAAGAAAAATAATAAATGCTCTGTGTCCAATTTGTCAGCACCTTAGGGGAAAGAGTCAATGAACATTGCTAGGGCAGTGGTCTTGATGCTGAGGTGAAGTCATCTCCAAGGCAAGATCTTGGGATGGGGCTATGTTATTTGGGATGTGGGACTGAGGTATGTTTCCAAGTAAACATCCACTTGAGTTGATATAAGTATGTTTTGGGGAGCTCTGTATTATTATACAGCCACTCATGGAATTTGAAGATAACATTTTTGGACCTGGGAGCTTGACTTAAAAATATCTTGAAATCAAAGGGATTTATGAGTACACACCCGACAAAGTTGATACCTGTATCAGGGGTACTGCAGTAATTGAACAGAAGTGCCAGAACCCAGCTGACCTAATTAAGGGTGATCAAGTCTAAAGGCTTCCAATTGTTCAAGGTTCTACCTCAGTGGGGGAAGAGAGGATTATGCTGGAATAGGTTTTAAATGACATGGTCGAATTTGGGTGCGTGATATTTATATTAATAGGGTACTGGGTTTGCCAATTAAAATGTCTGTATCTGAGCTTGGAGCTCCAGTCTTTGTAGGCAACTCCTCCAGTTTAGATGGTTATAATGGGTTATATGCCTCAGTTGTTGGTTCAGTCGATGACTGGCCAGCAAGCAAGTTCTTTAGGCTCCTGGCCTTGAATTAGCCAAAGTCCATGGCATCCAGGCCTCAGAATTTGCCATGCTTGATTTAAACAATGACTTACCTGAAGTGTTTGAGCCTCTGGTTTACTAACCAGTGAAAGAACCCAGACAGATAGTAAGAAGACCGACAGTCAACAGAATGGTATGTGGCTGCACCTGATAGACCTTTGTTGCCTCATGTTGATTCTCCTTGAATTATTATCAAATTCAAGGGTGTGCCTGGTTTCATCATATGGATTGTGGTATCGATTTTATTATTATCTTCAAATATGATTTTTATTTAGTAAGTGGGGTTTTCTACTTCTCTTCTTAGCAGGCTACATTGTCTGGGAAAAATGGCCCTAGACTACTAATTTCAATTTAGTAGAAGAGATCAAAGAGAGATTGGATCAAAGAGAAATGTGGATTAACTGTCCACCCCTTTTAACTTAAATGGTGAGGAAGGTCTTTTGGGTGGCAAAAGTTCAGGCTTAAATGGATCCTATACCAAATGTGCAGGTATCTGGCCCTTAGGATAGTCTATGGTTAATGGATCCCAGGGGAGTATATGTCATTTATTTAGCCTCTAGTTCTTATGAGATGGGGAAGAATCAAAGATCTGTAAGGACAGAGGAAGACATTATTAAAGGGCCTCATGCATAATGAGTTTCAGATACATAGGCATAGCAAATAACCTCCTTTAAATATAGGGAAGGGCCATGGGAAGGGCTTTTTATTATTTATTTATTTGGTAGGTTCTGGTATGAGTCAGTTAAGGCATCATTAAAAGCTATAATTTTGCCTACACCCCCAAGTTATAAGTAATGTCATAGATTTAAACCTAAGTCTTCCTATGTCTGTTGTGATTTCTTAATCTTTTTTCTTGAAATATGGTTGGTGTATAATACTATGTAAGTTACACTATATAACTTGCATACTTGTATATACTATATAGTATTGTATTATATAATACATAATATTGTATAGTATATATTGTATGGGGGGCTTCCCTGATGGCTCAGAGGTTAAAGCATCTGCCTGGAATGCTGGAGACCTGGGTTCGATCCCTGGGTCGGGAAGATCCCCTGGAGAAGGCAATGGCAACCCACTCCAGTACTCTTGCCTGGAGACTCCCATGGAGGGAGGAGCCTGGTAGGCTACAGTCCATGGGGTTGCAAAGAGTCGGACACGACTGAGCAACTTTACTTACTTATTTATATATTGTATGAATATATTTCACATAGTATATATTATATGTACAAAAGAGTGACTCACAGTTTTTAAAGGTTATACTCCATGTATGATTATTATAAACCATTGGTTATATTCTCTGTGTTGTACAATTTATCTGTGTAGCTTATTTTATACATAATAATTTGTACCTCTACCCCTGTTTTGTCCCTCCTCCCTTTCCTCTCCCCACCAGTAACCATTAATTAGTTCTCTGTGCATCTGTCTCTTTTTTTATTATATTCACTAGCTTGTATGTTTTAGATTCTATGTCTATGTGATGGGGTTCCCCGGTAGCTCATCTGGTAAAGAATCCGCCTGCAATGCAGAAGACCCTGGGTAGGGAAGATTCCTCGAGAAGGGAATGGAAGTCTATGGACAGAGGAGCCTAGCAGGCTCCTCTTGACATTATGGTCAAGTAATCAACAACACAAGAGGCAAGAATATACAGTGGAGAAAAGACATGTTTCCCATTCTCTCTGCTGACTACCAGGCAACTGGGGTCCTGCTGCAAGGCTCTGCTCTACGTATCAGTGCCTTACTGGGATCCAGCCTAAAAAAGTAATCATTATGCCAATGGGAAAGCAGCAATAGTAGTACAACATGACTACTCTTTAAGCTTGGGCTCAGATACCACATCCTGTCACCTCTAATTACATTCAACTGGGCCAAGCAAGATAAGTTAACTTAGTGCGATGTCAGGTGGCTGAAAAATATATACACAATTTTTGTGTGTCCTTAGATTGACTGATATCCTGTGTATTTTTTTCAGTTCATTTAATTGATTATGATGTTTGTATATTTGGATTAATTTTGAGCAGTAGAGTGCCTGCTATTTTTCTAAAATATTTTAATGTAGATTTTTTTTTGTAAATTCTTTTAAGTTGAATATTTTCACATTTCTTTTTCTTTCCTTACAATTTTTCTAATAGTGTATTTTTATTCTTTCAGTAGCTTTGCTGAAATGCAAATGAGCATTTAATATAAATTTAATATGAGCCAGTATTATTTACTTTGTGGAATAATACAGGGATCTTAAGACTTCTTTGATTCAGCTTATTTCTCTCTCAAATATGATGTTTTCATGTACAGGATTAGTTTGATCATGATTTTTTATCACTGAAAATAAAAATCATTAAATATTACTGTTCTTGGTTAAAGCAGGCAATGTTTATTGATATTTATAGATTAATTTGTTTATGATTATTTTTGCTAATATTCCCTTCTGCATCTCAGAACATTTTTTAGGTTCATTTTCCAGTTTCCTGAAATGCAACCTTTAGCAGACTCTTCAGCTGATCTGTTAGTAATATATCCTTTCAATTTGTTGTTCTAAAGAATCTTGATTTTGACATCATTCATGAAAAATTATTTCACAAGTTGTAAAATTTTTCAATGGCAGTTATGTTTTCTCCTGGTATCTAAATTTCTAATATGCATAGCTGTTGACAAAAAAATGCTTTTTGTCTAACATACAATCCTCTGTTGGACATCTTTTATCTTCAGGTTGTCTTTAAGATATTCTCTTTCTCTTAGAACTCTAGGAGTTTCATTATAATGTGTTTAAGTGTGGGTTTCTTTTTTGAACAATATTTGTGTTTTACAGGTTTTCTTCAATTCATGACTTTAGATCATCCACCAATTTTGGAATATTTTTAGCCACAGTCCTTTTGCTTACCTTCATCCCCTCTATAATCTCATTCTGATTAGACATCTGTTAGACTTTTTAAACCTGTCATCTATTTATATATGTATATAATCTTCCCCTTCATATTAACTATTTTTTAATCTCTCTTGTAACATTCTGAATATTTCTCTTTATCTTTCAGATCGCTAAGTCTTCAATTATGTCTAATATGCTGCATGGCTGTCCATTTAAAAAATATAGCAGTTTTCATTACTGGCATGCTTTATTCATTATTTTTCAAATCTGCCTATCCAATTCAGTATTAAATTGATATTTGCAGGATGCTTTGTTTGAAATGTATTAAAAGTGAGATAATTTCTTTACTCAGTATTTTTCTATGCGACAAAGACTGCCAAAGCATTAAAATAATCAAGAAAATAATAAGTAAAACCATTTAACTGGAATTAATTAAAGTTTAATTAAATGTTTCACATATATATTTCCCAATTCTTAATCGTATTTACTTCTTTCTAATGAAACTAACAGTTACAGCAACATCTGGTTCAAATCAGTTGTTCCATGTATCTTTGTAAAGAAACTATTTTTACAAGCTCTACCTCTGAGGGTTGCATAGAAAACAGAGTACATGTAACAGGAGACTTTTTATTTTCTGTCTTCAAAACCTTCCTTGATTCTTCCATAACGACCATTTAAACAGCTGTATAGAGATTGCTGATAAAGCTAAGGAAAACATTTTCCACAATTGGGTTACTTTAAGCCAAATGCACTGTTTCTCCCACCTATAGTACTACAATAACAGGGTCTTTTGTCAAGTTAAGATTAAGATTCTAAGAATGCCAGATATTATTTTAGTGTTAATTATTCAGATATGAGTATGGTTGAAATAGCAAACAAAAGTGCTCATTCTTCTTTATGAATTGGGAAGATAATCATAATTTTAAGACATATTCTGAAGGAGAATGAAACATGAGAAAATAGGAAATTAGCATTCATTGAATGCATAACGTGTCCTTACATTGTGCTATTATACTATATATATTATCTCATTTAATACAATTTTTATTTAATTTCAACAGTCATTTAATACTGTGCACATTTCTGAGGATGCTATATCCATTCCACAGGTTGGTATATTGAGTCATTTATGGAATTTAAGAGGTCAGTCTGATATACTGGCAGAGATTTCAAGCAGTTAGAAGTTTTAAGATTACAAGCTGCTTTGATGGTAGTGATTTGTACTGTTATTTATCTACTTGCTTTGTTTTTATATAGATATGATAGTTGTAACATTAAACATTCATGAGATTCTTTTAGAGAAAGAGTGCGTGAAGAATAGACATCTGAATTGGACCACGTTTAAGTAACTTTCTCCTGCTTTGTCTCAGTTACCAAATCCACTTGTCTCTAGGTCCTCAACCACTTGCTGTGCTGTGCTGTGCTTAGTTGTTTAGTCCTGTCTGACTCTCTGTGACCCCATGGATATAGTGCACCAAGCTCTTCTGTCCATGAGGATTCTCCAAGCAAGACTACTAGAGTGGGTTGCCTTGCCCTCCTCCAGGGGATCTTCCCAACCCAGGGATCAAACCCAGGTCTCCTGCCTTGCAGGTGGCCACTTGCTAAAGGGAGGGTTATTAGACAGCACCCTCACCGCCTCATTTTCTGATGTCACTGAAGTCTTAGCCTGCCCCTGTGCGAGGGCTGGCCTGTGGTACAGCACCACCTCAACTATCACAGAAGAACATGGGACAGGCCCGGTGTACAGGCTCCTCTTGACCAGACTTGTGGAAGTTTCCTCCATCTGTTATGGACCCATGTGAATCACAGCACTATTGAGGTGTGGGATCTGGTTTATCTTCTAGGGAGAGTACGGCAGCATAGCAGGAAATGTGGACAATTTAAGGTTCCCATGGTCAAAATATTACCAGAAAGGGATAGAAAACAGGATAGCACTCTTATCCGTCTCTCTCTGTTCTCTGATAGTCTGCTCCATGTTATGGACCCATGTGAATCACAGCACTACTGAGGTGTGGGATCTGGTTTATCTTCTAGGGAGAGTACGGCAGCATAGCAGGAAATGTGGACAATTTAAGGTTCCCATGGTCAAAATATTACCAGAAAGGGATAGAAAACAGGATAGCACTCTTATCCGTCTCTCTCTGTTCTCTGATAGTCTGCTCCAAGACTCAGAAGTATAATAGTTTTCACAGACATCTAATATGGCTACATGACCAGCTGTGTTCACATTTGAAGCTGTGGTTAACTTGGTAAAACACTCTCTGGTTTTACTTTCCCTCATTTAAACCTGACAAGTTTTTCCTCTTAACCTTTTTGCTCTAGAATTATATCCACCAATACTTCAGATGAAAGCTTTGTTTCAGACAGTTTGTCTCGGGAAACTAGGTAATGTTAATGTCAAAGTTCACAGAGCATAAATCAAAATGGGTTGGAGGAGGGAGATGTAGAGTGGATGGTGATTTTCAAGAATTTTACAAGTAGCAGACCCTTGTGGCAAGAGCACACTTAATATGCGGATTAGGAATTCTTTGGGGCTTCCCAAGTGGCACATCTGGTAAAGAATCTGCCTGCCAATGCAAGAGACAGACTCAAGAGACATGGGTTCCATCCCTGGATCAAGGCAATCCCCTGGAGAATGAAATGGCAACCCACTCCAGTATTCTTGACTGGAGAATCCCATGGATGGAGGAGCCTGGGGGCTAGAGTCCATGGGGTCGCGAAGAGTCAGACATGACTATGTGCATGCACACACACACATGGGGTTCTTTAGTGACTTTTGAGATGGCTACTTTAGTGCAAAGGATGTCAAAAGAAGTGATTCAATAATAAAGCTTATTTTGTGTGTGAGTGCATGATTCCATTTTTATTAAATTACAAGAAGTAGATTTTGCATTGTTATTTTCTTTTTATTTATTTTTAATTGAAGGATAATTGCTTTATGGAATTTTGCTGTTTCTTGCTAAATATCAACAGTGATATGATTGTTTCAACCATATCCCCTCACTCTAGAACCTCCCTCCAGAACCTCCCTCCCATCTCCCTCCCCATAAGCCCCTGTTTGAGTTTCCTATTTAAAATAAAAAAAAAAAAGTACCTTATATTATTCAGGTAATTCATCTATATTCTATTGCTTTTTCTTAAATAGTAGAAAATTCTATTTCTTCATGAAAATGAGATTTACCGACTTTGAAAATCATTGATCATCTTTGTATCGATGTTTTATCTCCAAAGTAACTTTTATTTCATTTAAACACACACACCCAGAGCACTTTTTATTATACTCAACCAACATATTTATATGATGTACCCAAATGCACATGATGTATATACGTGAGAAACCAACTCCTCTACAAATTCACTTTCATGTTCTCATCAAAAACTAGAAGCATAGGGTCAAACCACAATTTTTTTTCTTTTTTGAAGGTCTAAAGGCAACACATTTCTTGACTTCTCCCAAAATACTGAGAAGTTTAATCAGTCCTCAAGTTTCATGTAAAATGTTCACTATTAAAGGGTATCATTTTGAAAAATCATTGAAAATACTGTTAGTGCATGAGAAGCAGCACAGCTATGTTGTGTGGTGCTTGCTAAGGCTGGAATGTGATGGCAACAGCCAGCGCACGCGGACTTGAGGGACTGACATGCGACACATCATCTTCCCGACAAGGTGCACGTGGGTTTGCAGCTGCAGCTGCTATTTGCAGAGCGCGGCACGACTTGCGCCTCTGCCTCCTGTTCTCTTCGGAGCCCTTGTTCGCAGTCACCCATCACTGACTGCCAAATGCCAGGGCGAGCTGCCTGGCGCTGCTGTTTCCCCGGCCACTCGCATCCCTGCTCTGCCTCTGAAGCTGCACTTCAGTGTGCCTTTGAACAAATTCTCTAACCTCTTCGCTGTCACGACACTTCAACTCGTCAGGCGGCAGTTACCAGTTAATCTTGCTCTCATCTGTCCCCTGCGCTTGTCCTGCCACAGCATGTGCTCGCTGGATTTTATTTAACATTAAAAACGGCCTTTCAGAATACGGGGAAACAACAACAACAACAAACAAAGAGAGAAAATGAAATAGCTATTCTTTTCCTTCATAGAGTGCTTCATACTACTCAAAGTACTCTGATACATATTATCGTTATTTTTAGTTTGAGCCTTACAAAAGTGAATGTGAATAGGGAATGATAGGTCTGTAAACACTTACTGAAGATGCAAGCAGACTCTGTGGTAGGTAACTTCTGTTTTGTATGCTATCATGTTGATTTCATCTTCTTGATGTATTGTTCACCCTGTGCCTTACCTAGTAAAGAGCCAGTGTGAAAGTCGATCAGCCATGTCCAGCTTTTTTGTGACCCCATGAACTGTACAGTCCATGGAATTCTCCAGGCCAGAATACTGGAGGGGGTGGCGTTTCTCTTCTCCAGGGTAAACAGACACACATAGGTATCTGTATTAGTTTGAGTCAACTCAGGATGGATGAAATTTGAAAAGAGTAAACAAAAAGGAAAGTGCACTGTAAAGAATTAATGACTATAGGACACAACTAGAATAATGAGAGATTGGCCAGTAACAAATAGGGGAAAATCTATTTCCATATAGATTACAGCAAGAGCTGATTATAAGGAGTAGATATCACCGCTGGGAAAAAGCCCCTCCCCACCCTGGCCCAGGACTGAGATTAAGGCCTTGACATTGAGGACACTGTCATGACTTACTGGCCAGAGAGAAACAATAATGGGGTGACCCTGACAGGACTTGCTGGAAACCTGCCCACCAGACCATGTGGGAATTCACTCCCTAGGGTACTGAGGAAAGTGTCCACATGGCGCAAGCCCCTCCCCACCCTGGCCCAGGACTGAGATTAAGGCCTTGACATTGAGGACACTGTCATGACTTACTGGCCAGAGAGAAACAATAATGGGGTGACCCTGACAGGACTTGCTGGAAACCTGCCCACCAGACCATGTGGGAATTCACTCCCTAGGGTACTGAGGAAAGTGTCCACATGGCGCTGTCTCAGCACACAGAACCGTAATGAGGTGACTCGGAGAACTTCTGGAATCTGGGTATTGCTGGCTGCTGTGCACTGCAGGAGCAGGGCCCTGGGGAAGCTGCAGGAGCCTGACACTGTCAACCGCCTTACTCAGTAAGAGTCTGAGGCTGAAGAAGTGAACGTATCAGAACCAGAAAATCCTTTTCTTCTTCAGTGTCTCTCCATCGCCCTCTACTGTCAATGTCTGGCATTGTGCCTCTAGCTGTGAAGAAGCAGTAAAAAGGCCCAAATCCATTTTTATAGAGCAGGCAAAAGGGGTGAATTGGAGCTCAGGGGCAATAAATTGATAATTAATACAATCTTCCTGATATCAATTTAAATTGTAATCACATTTTGTTGCCTTACTAGCAGAATTAAGTGGTGGCTTTCTGTTCTTACAGGACAAAAACAAAAAACAAGAACAACAAAAAAGAGTGAGAAAGATTTCCAGTTTTTATAAAAGCCCTGATAAAGCTTATCCAGTAAAATGATGAAATGAAAAGCTTTATGTGATTTTGACTTGAGGAAATTTAGTTCTTTAGGNGGCTTCCCTGGTGGCTCAGCAGTAAGGAATCTACCTATGATGCAGGACCTGCAGGAGAGTGGGTTTGATCCCTGGGTTGGGAAGATTCCCATGAAGGAGGGCATGGAAACCCACTTCAGTATTCTTGCGTGGAGAATCTCCTAAACAGAGGAACCTGGTGGGCTACAGTCCACAGGGTTGCAAAGAGTCGAATATGACTGAGCGACTAACACTTTACAAGTGTAAGATGAGAGACCTAGTTAAAAAAAAAAAAAAAAAAAAAAAAAAAACCTACTTGTGCTCCTTGTTATTCTGGGAACTGAAAATATGTATTACCAAATTTCTGTCTTATAGCCCAAACCAGATTAACATAGGTTGGATTAATTCAAACTTCTTTCAGTCCCTGGTTAATGAAAAAGTGTCAGAAATATTTGGGATCATGGCTCCATCAGGTCAGCAAGATCTATTAGGTAGCTGGCAAGGTTCAGCATATCAATAGGCCCACATGCTCCGTGACTGCACCTCTGAGATTATGTTGTGCCTTACACCTTTGTTGTAATTGACATCAAACATGCTTGTGATACCACTTTGTTCCCTAAAGTCATATCACAACCACATCAACATTTGGTGACTTGTGCTAGTTGGGAACTCTTCCAGAAGGGAGCAGATTAAACTGTTTGCAACTCATCAAAAAGGATGTGCTACTATTTGCCTATTGAGTCAAGTGAACCTGGTTTGGAGAAATGGATTTGGAAGTAAACATGTAACTTTAGAAAATCTGCTTACCAAATTTGCTTACATGGTGAGTTCTCAACTGTAAAAGAAGGAAAATAATACTACCTCAGGGTGTTGATATGATATATATATGAAAAAACTTCCATGAGACATTTGTAGATTGACTGTCAGATGGTGACAGCTCAGTAAAAAGTAAACATGTAACTTTAGAAAATCTGCTTACCAAATTTGCTTACATGGTGAGTTCTCAACTGTAAAAGAAGGAAAATAATACTACCTCAGGGTGTTGATATGATATATATATGAAAAAACTTCCATGAGACATTTGTAGATTGACTGTCAGATGGTGACAGCTCAGTAAAAGAAATTTGTATTTTTTTTCTCATCCTAGTTTTTCAAATGTTTAAGGGCTCCCCCACTGTATGTATGTGTATATGTATGTGTCTGTCTTTTGTCTCTCTCTATTTTCTGGCTCTATCTTTCTGTATCTGTCTGTCTTTACATGTGTATATATTTATAATCTATAGATATAATTATATATTTTACATATGAGTATATACATTAAAATCTCATATAAACTGATCCCTGCCTACCTCTTTTTACCTCATCTCATTCAGCGCTCCGGGTGATTAATTTTCTTCAGACACCACATTGATCTATTTATTCACATATTAAGTTCATTCCCCCTTCCAGGCATTTGCTCTTATGGACCCATCTTCCTGCATTGTTCACCCTCCAGATAATCCTATGGCTGGACCCTTTCTCATTATTCAGATGTAAGCTGAGAATGGGTTCTTCAAAAGCATCTCCCCTGACCATACTACTTTACCTAGCTTCCTCTCATTTGCCAGTTACCTTATTTTCAATAACCTCTATTTCCTTCACAGAGCAGTTGCCATTCTCTGAAGTTATTTTATTTNCCCTTTCTCATTATTCAGATGTAAGCTGAGAATGGGTTCTTCAAAAGCATCTCCCCTGACCATACTACTTTACCTAGCTTCCTCTCATTTGCCAGTTACCTTATTTTCAATAACCTCTATTTCCTTCACAGAGCAGTTGCCATTCTCTGAAGTTATTTTATTTATGTGTCTAGCCAATGTTAAATGTAAAGTCTCATTCATTGTTGTAGTTACAGTATCTAAAAAAATATGTGGTGTAAAATAGATGATTGTCTCAAATAAATGGAGGATTGAGACATTCTTGAAATACTGTAAAATTTCCTCACAGTCCTTCGTAAAGGAAAAGTCCATTTGGACAGCTGCTAGAGAATTTAGGGTAGGTTGTGAGTTTGCCCACTGAACGTGTCTACTTTAAATAGCTTGATATATAAAATATTTAAAGAGAAATGGCCACTTTTCTGTTACCTGTCTACTGCTAGCTGGCAAGTCTTCCCCAAATTCAGTGATTTTAAACAACAAAAAAAATATTATTTCTCACAAGTTTATGGGTACACTGGGCTCTAATGCATGAACTCAGAATGCTCATTAGCTATGAATACAGATAAAGTTTTCATCTTCTAGGAAGTTAACCAGATCTTTTCATGTGACAACTGGCAGGGGCTTAATGAAGCCAGCCTCAACATGTAGGCCTCAGCTTATGGCACACTTGTTAATATCTCATTGGTCAAACAAGTCACATGACTGGCTAAGCACAGTGACCAAAGGATATGGATATCAGGAGGTGTGACTGTAGCAGGAGAAAAGGCAGCCTGTCTCACTATAGCTTCTCTTGGCCTCAGGTTTTCTATTAATAGCTTGAAATACACCTGCCCTTGCAAGAGAAGGTCTTCCTGTGTCTAGGAGCTAAATTCTTGCTAACCACTGCTTTTTTAATTCTCAAAGTTATGTAACCATTCCAAAAAATTTCACACTTTATAAACTATGAGTTCCATTTAGGGGAATCATTAAATGTGTTAGGTTCTCCTAGTTCATGAAAAAACATATTACTAGTGAAACTGTATCTTCAAGGTTAGGGTTAGGGATAAAGAGATAGAAGGAAGAAGAGTTTCAGTGTCTAGAGCCCTTGGCCAGGGACTCTGTCTCTACAACATCTGAAAAACCTGATATTTACATTTATTTTTCATATAATTATAGTAGATACATAGACTCTACATTGAAGATAAAATTAACATTGTCATACTTTGGCTGTTTTCCCATGATTAAGATGAATAGTCTTCTGCATAAAAAGGATCATGAAAGTATTTTTTTTTCAAGTTAAGACTTCCTTTTTCCAATTCATTTCTAGGTTAAATGTCTACTAGATGCAGCAAGCATAATGAAAAAAAAAAGCAGCCTTGATTTTCAAGACATTATATTCTAGCTTCGTGGCCATAAGTGGGGAAGTGAGTTGAGAGGATGGGTAAAATAAGAAAGGACACCTATGTCTTGAGCTGTGTGAGGAAGAGGGAGTTTTGGAGAGAAATAGTTTTCAAACAGTATCACAGATCAACATTATTGCTCTATGGTAGCAGATTTCATGGATTCCTGTGTTTGTGGAAACTGTTCCTTGGGAATTTAACATTTTCTTCATTTTTTCCAAATGCAAGGGATCTTTCAATCCCCATCCTCTTTTATTTGTTGGTTGCATTTAATCTTCCCTTTCACACGTAGACATAAGACTGTTAATTTTCCCTTCCATCTTTAAAATAATGCTTTATTCCCTTGTTGCTTTGAAAGTGTGTACCTCTATTTTTTAATTCCTTTCTGAATAATACTCTTTTGGCTTCTCTCTCTCTTGGGATCTACCAACCCACTGTACCAAAGTTTAATCCTTATTCTTTTCTCCTTTATTGTTAATCTTACCACCTTGATACACTCTGGCTTATTATTGGTAATTATTGACATCCTACAACATATAATCACAGTTACTGTAATCTCATTTGTAGAAAGCTCGATCCAGTCCCATCACTTCATGGGAAATAGATGGAGAAACAGTGGGAACACTGTCAAACTTTTAGGGGGGGGGCTCCAAAATTACTGCAGATGGTGACTGCAGCCATGAAATTAAAAGATGCTTACTCCTTGAAAGAAAAGTTATGACCAACCTAGATAGTATATTCAAAAGCAGAGACATTACTCTGCCCACTAAGGTCCATCTAGTCAAGGCTATGGTTTTTCCAGTGGTCATGTATGGATGTGAGAGTTGGACTGTGAAGAAGGCTGAGTGCCGAAGAATTGATGCTTTTGAACTGTGGTGCTGGAGAAGACTCTTGAGAGTCCCTTGGACTGCAAGGAGATCCAACCAGTCCATTCTGAAAGAGATCAGCCCTGGGATTTCTTTGGAAGGAATGATGCTAAAGCTGAAACTCCAGTACTTTGGCCACCTCATGAGAAGAGTTGACTCATTGGAAAAGACTCTGATTCTGGGAGGGATTGGGGGCAGGAGGAGAAGGGGATGACAGAAGATGAGATGGCTAGATGGCATCACTGACTCAATGGACGTGAGTCTGAGTGAACTCCGGGAATTGGTGATGGACAGGGAGGCCTGGCGTGCTGTGATTCATGGGGTCACAAAGAGTTGGACACGACTGAGCGACTGAACTGAACTGAAGGTTCTTTCTTGGATACCTGGTTCTTTGGAAAAGGCACACTTAGGTTTTTGAAAGACTTTAAATCACTCTCATATAGCCAAATGTTCCTGTAGCCATAAGATCTCCAAACTCTCAATTTTCCAATCTGCTCAACTAGTTTCTACTGAACTCCAAATACTTCATACATAATCTTCACTCAGTACATGTTGTATGAGTCAATGAGCTCTATTTCTCCCCATGTTACTATGAGACAAGGAGTCTCTAGTATTTACTTTTATGATACCTTTATGTCTTTAAGATTTCTCTAGGAGAAAGTCTCAATATGCTTACTCTTTTAATCTATCTCAGTAAAGTCCCTCTACTAGTTTTTCTGGTCTTTCTGAATTTTATAGGTCATAATCTCATTCTGCACTAACAATTTTGCATGTATGATTTGTGCTACCTCCACCAGCCTCTTTTTTTTTCATGTTGTTCCATAGAAAGACAAAAATAAGCACTAATTTTTGAATTTTAACATTTGCTAGGCTCTGTGCTAAGTCTTAATACCTCAGTATCTTTAATCCTTGAGACACCTTTGTGAGGTTGGTATTTTATCTTTTCTACTTTATTGACCAGGAAATTGAGACAAAGGTGATTTGATGTCTAGTTCAAAGTTAATCATCATGGGTGTAGCAGAACTAGTGTGAAGGTAGGCAAGAATATTGGGTTGGCCAAACTGTTCATTCAGATTTGCCATAAAATATTATGGAAAAACCTGATTTAACTTTTTGGCCAACTCGATACTTTGAAACCCTTAGGTCTTCCCCACTCTGCTACCAGTCTTCGAAAGCAAACCCCAAATCCACCTCCCCTTTGAACTTTACTCCACATGAATAAGACCTTTTTTTTGTCTTCTTTCCCAGTGTCAAAGGGTTCTGTGTATTGCATAGCCTAAAAATAATTACCTGCTTCCTGAGATACTAATACCATTCCACCAGAGTTGAGTCTTGGTTAATTCCCAGAGTATTTTTTGTGAACAAAATGTAAGTCTTTCAGAGTCACCTCAAATTTGTGTAAAGGTTAACAAGAGAAGAGAGAGAAAGAAACCTTGTTGTGCTTGAACATAATGTGCCTATTGACAGTCAGTACAGTTGGTTAGGATTAGTAATGCCAAAAAGGTAATATAAAGGTGAGAAGAGTCTTCTGTCTTTAGGTCTCAATTGAGATGATTTTCTCATAGAGTCTCCATTGTTATTGTGATGTTTCATTGGGACATTCAATATTGTGCTCCCTTGTCAATGCTCTGCAGTGAACTATAACATTAAAATGTTGTGTAAATTCTCTTTCCTTTCCTCTTTCTTTCCATCACCTGGTTGACTGACACTGCGATTTATGAAATCTGTTTTCATGTACTTTTCCCATACAGGTTCCCTTGGACTGACCTGTTTGATTGTGGATGCTGCTCTGGAGCCTTCTCCAGCTCTATTCTTTCCGCAAGTGTGTTTCATTGCTAGTTGCTTGCTTTGAGCACAGTTCTGACATTTCCTTGAGCGGGGCTCAGGAACTTTGCTTGAAGAGCAAAATCAGCTCATAAGGGAATCCTGTCTCCCATTAGATTTTCAAATGAATTTGTATGCATGCTCAGTCACTTCAGTCATGTCCCACTTTCTACGACCAAGCTCCTCTGTCCAAGGGATCCTCCAGGCAGGAATACTGGAGTGTGTGAAGGAGATGCTCCTTCACGGGATCTTCCCTACCCAGGGATCAAATTAATTTAGGCAAGAAAAACTGATAAACTTTGTAATCACTGTGATTACTTCAGACATTTGTCTCCTAAAATACTAGATACTCCTTAAAAATAGGGACAAAAAATTCTTCATTTGTTCACCTGGACTCTCCACATCTACTACAAAATAAATATTTAATAAATACGTGATGGTATGAAGAAATGTAGAATCAAATGTATTGGATTTTATCAGTGAAAGAATAATTATTCCAATTCCTGATCAGAAGACTTTTTAAAAAGCCTTTTTTAAATGTGTAAGGTGGGGGAGAGTGGATTGTTTGATCAGACAGTCTTTGAGTTACCTTGTATTGGAAGTTTTATTGCCTGAGAAATACTATTTCTATTAAATAGTATTAAATAGCATTCTATTAAATACTATTAGATAAATGAGCATTTTACAGTTAGCCTATAATTATTGCCAAAAGTTATAATAAAAGAATATAATAAACCCTCATCTCTCCTGCATTGGCAAATGGGTTCTTTACCACTAGCACCACCTGGGAAGCCCCATTATAAAGTAAACTATTAAAAGAATTTACAGACTATTCATTTACACCATATAAAGTGAACAAAAATAACTCTTATTTTAAGAATAATTCTCTTGTCCCTAAACTTTTCCCAGGATGAGAGGTAAAGATTATCACTGAAGAGCATGGGATTTTTAGAGTCATCAGTTGGCTTAAATCCTGTATTCTTCCCTTGCTAACTATAAATCTGACTGAGTTATAGGACCTTCCTGTGTCCCTGTTTCTGCATTAGAAATATAGAAATAATAACATTCATCTGACAGGCTATTGTAAAGATCAAGTTAGATAATATATGTAAAATGCACTTAGCACAATCTTGGCAAATGATAAGGACCTATTATTTTTTATTAGAATTGCATTTTCTCAGAATGTTTAAAATAAACTAGTCTTTTTAAAGTTCAGACACTGAAAGCTGGCTTCTAACGTCAACACCTTTTATTCTAGAACTTTTTCCTTTGCCATCCTCTTATATAAGGAGTGTTTGAGGTCTATAAGCTGACTCTGCTACTAATAATCAGGGCCTGTTCAGCATGCTTTTCCAGGAAAGTCAAATTTCATTTTCCTTCATCTCTACATACAAAATGGTAGCTTAATTGCTTCCTTCAAACTAAAGTGACTTTTTAGTGTGAGTATGCATATGTGTGTGTGAGTATGCATATGTGTGTATGTGTGTGTTTTGTTGTGATTGTTAAATTTTAGCTGGATAGAGTCTTCTGCTGCTGCTGCTAAGTCGCTTCAGTCGTGCCTGACTCTTAGCGAACCCATGGGCTGCAGCCTAACAGGCTCCTCCATCCATGGGATTTGCCAGGCAGGAGTACTGGAGTGGGGTGCCATTGTCTTCTCCAAGAGAGTCTTCTAAAAATGCTCTATTACAATGCTCTTACAATGGTAGATCTGATTTGTCTCAGTTAACTTGCAATCATTATACAAGTTTTTTATTTGTACCTTTCACTTTCCCTTTTATTATCAAATAAAAACACTTCCTTGAGAGAAACCTTTACTTGGCTAAACAGTGTTCTGCTCCTTCATCAACTAGGTTCCCTGACATTGGTCTGCAACCTTGATATTTTGGAAATTCTTTCAGAAGCAACTGAAGAAATGGAAGCATCATCCTTGCTTTCAATAAGGCCATGATCTACACTTAAGGTAACAACACCGACACAGACAAGACAACTAACTCACTGCATATCTATAATAATTCTGCTTGAAGAGTAATTATGTTCATTTATCTATATGTCATCTTTCTGGGGTATGTGTTTCTACATACCTAGATGAGGACTGTGGGTAGAAATACTCCTCAGGTAAGTCACATTACTATTACACCTATCTAATGTGTCCATGTTTATTCAGCAAAAATATTTATTAAGCCTTCCTAGATAGCTCAGAGGTAAAGAATATGTTTGCCATACCTGGAGATGCAGGTTTGATCCTTAGGGTGAGAAGATCCCCTGGAGAAAGGCATGGCAACCCACTCCAGTATTCTTGCCTGGGAAATCCCATGGACAGAGGAGCCTGGTAAGCTCCAGTCCTTGGGGTTGCAAAAGAGTTGGATAAACCTTAGTGACTAAACAATAACAAAGGACTTGTCCCAGAAGGACCTTATAACAGCCATTTGTGCATCCCCAATGTCTGGGTTGGATTTCCCACCTGTAAGTTACAGCATTTCCCTTCAACACTCCATGGTAAATTCCACTTATGTATCTGTCTCTTTAAGTAGACTTTAATGTCATTAAGGGGAGTTTCTATGTCTTTCTGATCACTGTATTCCCAGCATCTAGCACAGGGCCCAGAATGTAGTAAGTTTCCAAAAATACCTGATACATTGTACTAAGTAATACCTTTGTATTTCCAAAAGTAGATTCTGGATCAGTTACTACTAGTAGATAAGAGTTAAGGTCAGCATTCATCTCAACTGCATCTAAAGTGACCAAAAAATTCAAAGTGATGAGATCTGGCTGCATAAACCATATTTATGGCTTTGCATTCTAAGTTCACTTTACTACTCTAAAACTAATTCCTTGATTTTCGGCTGTGTTTTATTTTCATACTACATACATCCTGAATATGTATGTCCCTGCATGTTTCAATAATTTAAAGTGAGAGTGACACTTTATTTTTATGCACTTAAAAGAAATTATATTTTTCTTCCTTTCCTAAATCATAGTCGAACTTTTCAAAGCTTTCACTGGAAGTCTCCATTTTTGCTTATTTACATTTTATAGTCTTGCCAGTGACTCAGGATGAAAAGCAAGACTATTTTGTGTGATTGTGTCTGATAAACCTGTAAACGGCCCTCATGTTAACAATTATCTTAACGTTTTATTTTCAGTTTATACCTTTATATTAATTTTGATGACCTTAAATGACAAACAATGAAAATATTAGGGATTTCTGAAATAATCTCTATCTGTTTTAAAGTTTGCAAATGCTGATCTCCTTGAGACAAGGGGGAAAAAAATCATTCAGACATTTTGCCACTGCTGTCAAGAACTCCACCCACCTTCTTTTTAATCCCAGAGATGCCAAAGAGACAAGCAAAACTGGTTTGTTTTCTCTGGGTTTGGCTGTGACTTTAGCCCCCGCTTTGTTTTATTGTAATCAGATACACTGGCGTGAAAGTCGAAGTAGATTCCAAGGAGTATATGCTGGGCTTTTACTTGGCATATCAAACGGAACCATTCAGGCCATACGTTAGCAGGCAGCCAAGTAATTAATAATAACACACGTGGAAGAAAATGAATGTTTTGGTTGAGAAGGAGAATGAAAAGTCAGACAAAGGCCTGGGCTTCATGTCTTTGCCCTCAGCAGCAGCAAAAATAATGTTATGAATAGCATTTAACTTAAATTTGCAGCAAACTGCTGCTTTGATCATAAACAATTGCCAGATGGTATATATTATCTTTCTTTTTCCTCCTTTCACAAAAGCGGCATTAATTGCAGAGCAGCCCAGGGCTCCACTCAGCTCATCAGTGTGATAACACTTCATGACCCTGATTAGCCGTCAGTCTACTCAATTAAAAAGATCATTTAGACATTCACCCAATCATTTGCCTATCGAGCCACCTGGGCCTCAACCAGGGGCTCCATTTTTAACATTCTCCTGCCCTCTCTCATCTCGCCTGGCTTTTTTACATATCTCCAAAAGACGTAATTGAATTAAATAAAGCGTCTCAGGGGCAGCTGCAACATCTGCTGTTTGTGGTATGTCAAGCCTTCAGCATTAAAAACAGTTACATATGCTCCAAATTAGCAGGTCGCCGAGATGAAACAGTCGATGATAGTGTTTTTGTGCCAGCGTGAGAAGCAGCTCACAGCTGTGTGCAATTTACAATTAAAGGCTTTATCAGAGCTCAATTGTACTAGTGAATCAAGTGGTGAGAGGTCAGTTAGTGAATTAGACCAATTAGAGCTTGTACAGTTAAATTATCTGTCTTATTACCTACTGATAAACAGCCTTGTCATATCTTTACTGGAAGGATGGAGCGGAATGAGTTTTATGAAGTGATAATATGTGTACACCAGAGTGGAAATTTGTGGTTTGTGAATTTAAAATCTGTAGCCACCAAATGGCTTCATATAAACTTAGAAAAATATATTTAAGGCAGGAAACATGGAATTGGTTAAAACACTTCAGATTAAGTTGGTTATTTCTATTTATGAATTCATCTCCAAGGACAAGACTATAGCAGATTCTATACAATATATATACGAGATAGCAGATATATACAAGATTATATGGATCCCCAAATTTTAGTATTGAACATCTTTTTCTTTCCTTAATTCTAAGGATGAACTTCATTGAAAAACAAAACTATGGCTAGAACATAAAATAACCAAGCATTTCAAAGCAATCCCTTAAGAGCAGATAGTTTCATGAGTGTAATAACATTGCTTTTCGAAATACAAATTCATCAATCATCCTCATAATCAGAAAAAGTATAGGTAGTTCAGAAGTTACAAATCTTACAAATAGGACAAGCCACACCCATTTTATGTCTCTGTATAATAAGGATGTGAATCAGTGAATAAAAGATTATGACATAAAATAACCAAGCATTTCAAAGCAATCCCTTAAGAGCAGATAGTTTCATGAGTGTAATAACATTGCTTTTCGAAATACAAATTCATCAATCATCCTCATAATCAGAAAAAGTATAGGTAGTTCAGAAGTTACAAATCTTACAAATAGGACAAGCCACACCCATTTTATGTCTCTGTATAATAAGGATGTGAATCAGTGAATAAAAGATTATGTTTAAATGTTCTATGGTAAAGTTATTGGTGAATTATTTGTATTATGACATTTTATTTAGACAATCTCATATAGCAAATAGTAGGAAGTTTTTGCTAAACAAGTATATTTGACAATGAGATCACTGACATTAATAAGACTAAAAAAGCAAGATCCAGAATCCTTGAATCAATGATCACAAAGTAGTCTGGAGAATAACATCTTATACAACACATATTTATGTCTCTTAGCCTGCTATTTCCTAGAATAAGGATTTAAATTTTTAATATTGGAAAAAAATTCATGAGCAACATTTTAAACAGTGTTTGTGAATTGATTCACTCTTTTCTTAATAACTTTTAAAAATTAGATGATTTAGTTTATTAAAATTTTAGTTTTATTAAAGGTATGAAAACAATTACATTCCTCAAAAAATACTATAACCTTTAGCTTTATAGCAAGTTTCTGTTTGGGAACAAAATATACTAAATCCAATATTAAGCATATAATGAACATATTAGTATACATGAGCCAAAAATGTATTTTTAAAGAAAACTATTCCAAAGTTTAGTTAATAATTAAGAACCAATATCCTATTTATGAAATACATGTATATAAAAGTATGATCAATTCTTTTGTCTGAGAAGGCACAACCTTATAAAAATATTAATTTATCTCAGGTAAATCTATGAATATTTGCAAAACTAGTTAAAATAATCATAGTTTTACTGAAATATATTTGGATAACTTTAAGATTTAGTTGAAATATACAAAGAGCATCAAATAAATTTTGAAAAGAGAAATTAGAAAATGGCATATTCTAACAGTTATCAGAATGCAAATAAAACATACCCAGCATAGGCAGAGATACAGCCAAAGAAAAAATTTCTAAAGAACAAAATCAGATACAATTTAAAGATTTTATTATAAGAAAATGTGTTTTTTTTTTCAAATTCATGGGAAAATATGATTTTCATATGGTATTAAAACAATGACAATTTTTAAAACAAAGTTAAATCATATTTATACCAAATATGATTTATCATACTTATATGGTACATATACTAAAAAACTTTTAGGAAGATAAATATTTAAATATTAAATACTTAAAAAGAAATAATAAACTCACTATAAGGAAGTATAGAAGACTTAAAGTATCTTGGAATAGATTACAGCAGTGGTCTCCAACCTCTGTGGCATCAGGGGCTGGTTTTGTGGAAGACAATTTTTCTACAGACTAGTGGTGGGATGGTTTGGGGATTATTCAACTGCATTATATCCTGGAGGTTGGGGACCTTTAGGTAAGAAAGTGCCTGTCCAAGTGACAGTGAAGATAGACAGAAGTGGATTTTGTGGCCAAAAATATGGTCATGTTTTCACTCAAAAGTTTTTGACTATGTATAAAAGCAAAGAGAATGGGAAGCTAATTAAATAGCAGGCAACTTTTCAATATCATTAACACAGAGATATACACTGTAAATCATATAAATTTAGTATTGAAAAATAAGCTCATGGAAAGAAAAAAATATAGAATAAAAACATATATAAACACAAAATAAATGTGTAAAATATTCTCATTAATAATCATAGAAACAGCCACTAGAAGAATAAAATGAGTGTCATTTTAGTTAATATGACACTCATCATCAGATTTTATCATAATTCATCTTCTGAATCATCAGAACATAAATAGGAGGAAAATTTGCAGTAAAACTGAAAAAGGATAGCAAATTTTTATTGAAAATGGTAAAAAGTACATGGCATGTATTTAAAAAAATGAGCTAATAATAATTAGTCTATGAACCAAGAACTTCCACATGTACAAGCTGGATTTAGAAAAGGCAGAGGAAAAAGAGATCCAATTGCCAACATCCACTGGATCATAGAAAAAGCTAGAGAATTCCAGAAAATAATCTACTTCTGCTTCACTGACTATCACTAAAGCTTTTGACTGTGTAGAGCACAATAAACTGTGGGAAATTCTTAAAGAGATGGGAATACCAGACCACCTTACCTGCCTCCTGCGAAACTTGTATGCAGGTCAGGAAGCAACAGTTAGAACTGGACATGGAACAATGGACTGGTTCAAAATTGGGAAAGGAGTACATCAAGGCTGTATATTGTCACTGTGCTTGTTTAACTTATATGCAGAGTACATCATGTGAAATGCTGAGCTGGAGGAAGCACAGGCTGGAATCAAGATGGTGGGAGAAATATCAATAACCTCAGATATGCAGATGACACCACCCTTATGGCAGAAAGCAAAGAGGAATTAAAGAGTCTGTTGAAGTTTAAAGAAGAGAGTGAAAAAGCTGGCTTAAAACTCAACATTCAAAAAACTAAGATCATGGGATCAGTCCCATCACCTCATGGGAAACAGATGGAGAAACAATAAAAACAGTGACAGACTTTTTTGGGGGGGCTCCAAAATCATTGTGGATGGTGACTGCAACCATGAAATTAAAAGACGCTTGCTCCTTGGAAGAAAAGCTGTAACAAGCCTAGACAGCATATTAAAAAACAGAGACATTACTTTGCCTACAAAGGTCCATATAGTCAAAGCTATGGTTTTTCCAGTAGTCATGTACAGATGTGAGGACTGAACAATAAAAAAGACTGAGCACCAAAGAATTGGTGCCTTTGAACTGTGGTGTTGGAGAAGACTCTTGAGAGTCCCTTGGACTGCAAGGAGATCCAACTAATCAGTCCTAAAGGAAATCAACCCTGAATATTAATGGAAGGACTGATTCAGAAGATGGCTCCAATACTTTGGCCACCTGATGGGAAGAACCAACTCACTGGAAAAGACCCTGATACTGGAAAAGATTGAGGGCAGAAGGAGAAGGGGAAGACAGAGGATGAGATGGTTGGATGGCATCACTAATTCAATGGACATGAGTTTGAACAAAATTTGGGAGATGGTGAAGGACAAGAAAGTCTGGTGTGCTGCAGTTCATGAGGTTGCAAAAAGTCGGATGTGACTGAGGGACTGAATAACAACAAGTCTCCATATTTTCTTATTTTAAAAGTAGAAAACCAAGGCTCTAAAAGGTTAAGTGGTAACTTGCCTAAGTAGCATGCGTATATGTTTATGACGATGATGTGTGCTCAGTTGCTGTGCTGCTGCTGCTGCTAAGTCGCTTCAGTGTCCGACTCTGTGCCTACCCCATAGATGGCAGCCCACCAGGCTCCCCCGTCCCTGGGATTCTCCAGGCAAGAATACTGGAATGGGTTGCCATTTTCTTCTCCAATGCATGCATGCATGCTAAGTCGCTTCGGTCGTGTCGACTTTGTGCAACCCCATGGACAGCAGCCCACCAGGCTCCTCTGTCCACGGGACTCTCCAGGCAAGAATACTAGAGTGGGTTGCCATTTCCTTCTCTGCTCAGTTGCTCAATCGTGTCCAGCTCTTTGGATCCATGGACTGTAGCCCACCAGGCTTATCTGTCCTTGGGATTTCCCAACCAAGAACACTGGAGTGGGTTGCCATTTCCTTCTCCTGGCATCTTTTGGACCCAGGAATTGAACCCGCATCACCTGTGTCTCCTACAATGTAGGCGGATTCTCTCCTGCTGAGCTATGTGAGAAGCTCTGTATATGTGTTTAGGGGTTTTGTTTTTTGTGTATGCGTGTATTTTTCTTGTTTAGACAATGGAGATAGCTCTCAGTTCACAATGCAAAGCGATATCTGCCTGTGTTTCAAGAACTGTTCCACAGTGGTGATTTGGGTTATGCCACATGTGGCATAACATGTGCTACTTATTACTTTGCTAAAAAATAAATAAAGAGAGAAATGTGTTTGTAAAATACTCTTTTAAAAATAGCAGACAACTACCTCGTTGAAATTTCTGAGCTTCCTTCCAATGTCTATATTACTTCCGTGAAGAACTTTGAGAAACAGATATTGTATTAGAAAGATAAAAGATTCAATAAAGCACAGTGTAGTGAATCACTCAAGAAGCAAATCAGTGTCCATGGAATGATATTTCTGTGATTATTGTCCTATTTGTCATAAATTTTTAAAAGTCGTTGTTCTGAACCGTTTTGATAATTTGACTTGAACCAGTAAATTATTTGAAATTAGATTGGTTTTTTATCATTAGTTTTGCCTCCAAACTCTTCTCCGACTTGGATAAATTCATTTGCTTCTTGGCCTTACAAGATCAAAGATTCATATTGCACATAAAAAATTAATCCTTGGTCCATTATTATTTGCAGTTTGTGTTAATAATGTATTAGATGGGCTTATTGCATAGATACGGATGTATAGATGGACATGCTTTGGGTTAGGCTGGTCAAATGTACTTCTGAGATCACTCTTATTCCAAACCAAATCTAATGCTTATTGGTTTAACGGTTTAAGAAATATGACTCAGTTCATAAAAGAGGTTTATTCAAAGTGTACTTATCAAAACATTCTCCTTGTAGAGACTATGTTTCTGATATTGATCAAATCATCTTCCCCTGGTATACAAATGATTAATTCACTATGAAATCTTATGAGATGAGTAAGCCACAGGACAACTTCTTAAAAACTATCAAAGTACAAATACAATTGCATAAAAAATACATAAAGCCCTCAAATACATCTTCCTATCATTATGTCTATTTTCATAGTATATAAAACAAATATATCATTCAGGTCAAAAATGTCACACCCAAATAATTATAAACAAGGTTACTTTTTTAAAGGTTACATTTTATATATCTATCATATATAAAAATATTTCAAACTTTTCAAGGACATATATTTTTTTATTCTAAAGAATAAAGCCATAGATTAAAAACAAATAAGCAAAATAAAATTGAAAGGAAATCTTTAAGATCTTTAATGATAAACTTCTTACCCCTAAAAATTATTTTTAATAGTAAACCACCGGTAAAGAAGTAATTCACTTTTTCTGCGTTATTTTATAATTTGATCAACCTAAAATACATGATCGTAAAATTATATTTCCATTTACATGTTTCTGATAGTCACATTTTAGAATTGTAAAATGCAAGCACTATTAGAACAGTTCAAACCGTTAGTGATAGTATCTCTCTGCTCCATATGTAGGCTTATGAGCATTATGGAAAAAGTCACATATCTATGAGGATTAGTTCATATCCATACTTGTTATCTCCTGGAGCCCTCCAATATAACACAGCAGTCCCAACCCCTCTCTGTTCCTTAGTGAAGCTTTCTTCTTCCTTCCACATGGGTTATTTCAAACATACTAACTTCTCTCACCAGGGTTTCCCTGGTGGCTCAGACGCTAAAGAATCTGCCTGCAATGCGGGAGACCCAGATTCAATCCCTAGGTTGGGAAGATCCGCTGGAGAAGGGAATGTTTACCCACTTCAGTGTTCTAGCCTGGAGAATTCCACAGACAGAGGAGCCTGGCAGGCTGCAGTCCATCAGATCACAAAGAGCCAGACGTGACTGAGTGACTAACAAGTTCACCTTCACCTCCAGTGCTCAAGGCCACTAAAACCAAACTGCTCTCACAGTTCCATCAATATGATTTTGTCTCTCACCTCCAGAAATTTATTCATGGTTTGTTTCTTACCATAGAGTCCTGTCTCTTTATATAGCCTTTAACTTTAAATTAATTTAAACTAGAAAGTCTTCAATTCACTCATTCATTCAACAACTAATCCTTAAGCAACTAAAATATGTTAGATATTGTAGCCTGGGGCCATATAATAGTGATCAAAGTATTCACAGTCTCCGCTCTCAATGCCTTTTTTTCATTCCTCTTAAAGAATATAGCATTGTCTCTATTTGCCAATATTGAGTTTTCTGGAAATACTATCTTACAAAGTCTGTGCTGACTGTATATTAGGTGGGGAACTCAACTTGCTAGTAACCAACATCCAACCAGTCCATTCTGAAGGAGATCAGCCCTGGGGTTTCTTTGGAAGGAATGATGCTAAAGCTGAAACTCTGGTACTNTGTGAAGAAAGCTGAGCACCGAAGAATTGATGCTTTTTAACTGTGGTGTTGGAGAAGACTCTTGAGAGTCCCTTGGACTGCAAGGAGATCCAACCAGTCCATTCTGAAGGAGATCAGCCCTGGGATTTCTTTGGAAGGAATGATGCTAAAGCTGAAACTCCGGTACTTTGGCCACCTCATGCAAAGAGTTGACTCATTGGAAAAGACTCTGATGCTGGGAGGGATTGGGGGCAGGAGGAGAAGGGGACAACAGAGGATGAGATGGCTGGATGGCATCACAGACTCGATGGACATGAGTCTGAGTGAACTCCGGGAATTGGTGATGGACAGGGAGGCCTGACGTGCTGCGATTCATGGGGTCGCAAAGAGCTGGACATGACTGCGACTGAACTGAACTGAGCACAAATCGATAGTAACAACAATACAGATGAAATGAATATCTCTGCTTCCTCATCAATGTGTGAATACATGTGAATTCATGGGACTTCAGAATTGTAAGGTCCTGGAGAAGTTGTCCAGTCCTCCCTCCCACTTAATGAGACCAGTGTTCATGAAACAGCAGATTTCAGCATTAAACTCCATCACCCATTACCATCACAACTTCTGCACCTAAGCAACATACCTGTACCTGCTATGCTCTGTCAAAACTTGGAAAAGCCCTTTTCTTTGGTCCAAGTACTTTAAACCTCTATCTCATTAATTTTTACTACAATTCTGTAATGAATGCCCAATTGTCTTCATTTTACAGCTGTGAAAACTGAGAGATGTTAAGTAACTTGTCCAAGGTCACACAGTAAATGGGATTCAGCCCAATTCTGTCTGAATCTGAAGTCCTTTCTCTTTTCTACTCTATTTCACTACTTTTAAAAAAGTGTTTATTTTTTTTCAAGTCTTGTCCCCCTTTTCTGTATAACTTTTGCTATGGACTGAATGATGCCATCCCAAAATTTGTATGTTGAAGCTTTAACCTCCAGTATGATAGTATTTGAGGATGGGCCTTCAGGAGGTATTTAGGATTAGATGAAGTCATGAGAGTGGGGCACTTCACTGTAAGATTAGCACCCTTATAAGAAGACTTCCCTGGTGGTCCAGCGGCTAAGATTCCAAACTCCCAATGCAAGGAACCTGGGTCAGAGAATTAGATCCCACATACAGCAACTAAAGATTCTGGATGCCACAGCAAAGATCAGAAGTGCCACAACCAAGACTCAGTTCAGCCAAGTAAATAAAATAAATGTTTTTTTAAATCATTATAAGAAAAAGGAAAGGCACAAAAGAGCCCTCCCCGCCTCCCTCATCCTTGCCCCCATCCCACGCACACAAAGAAAAGGTTCTGTGAGCACTCAGCAAGATGGTGGTCACCTACAAGTCAAAAGTCAAGAAAGGAGGCCTGCCTCAGAATGAAGCCTACCTTTGCTAACACCTTGATCTTGGAGTTCCTAGTCTTTAGAATGTGAGAAATAAATGTCTGTTGATTAAGTCTCAGTCTGTTAAATCTCAGTCTGTATATTTTGTTCTGAAACGGTCCAAACAGACTCAGACAATTGCTGCATTCTTACCTTCCTTTTCCAAACCTGACCTCATTCAAAGGCTTGCATTTTACCCTGTCCATCTCTCAGCTCCCAGCCTCCTGCCCTTCCCATTGTCCACTGAAGTTGGGTTGTAACAATAGATTTCTTTGAAAGAAAATAGAAAAAGAACAATGAAAAGTGGCCTAATTTCATTTTTAAATGTGCAGTAATTTCTGTGGTAATTATTTGCAAGAAAGATAATTGGACTACCTACTTAATATTTTGGGGCCTCCCTCGTGGCTCAGATGGTAAAGAATCTGCCTGCAATGTGGGAGACCCAGGTTCGATCTCTAGGTTGGGAAGACCCCCCTGGAGAAGGAAATGGCAACCCATTCTAGTATTCTTGCCTGGAGAATTTCATGGACAGAGGAGCCTGGTGGGCTACAGTCCATGGGGGTCCCAAAAGTCACACATGACTGAGTGACTAACACTTTCGCTACTTAACACTTTAATACTTTATTTAGGGTTAGTAATGTTTAATTAACACTCACATTTTACATGAAAAATGATCAATGAAACGTATGTATCAGTCAGGATTCTCTGCAGTAAACAACAGAAGTCAATTCTGGCTAATTTAAGCACAAACAGGATTTTTTTTCTTTTTAATATTGGGAAGGTCATAGAATTTTCCAGAGTATAAAAAACCACATTGCAGAATAGACATCCATGATGATGTTTAGATTCCTGTGGATACCTATTGAAAATGTGCTGGTTAAGCCAGGATGCAATTTGGTGACCCAAGCATGATCTTGAAGGATAAAGACACCCTTGGCTATAAAAATGGGAAAGCGTGGCCTTGAGGTTTAAATTAAGTTTACATGATAGATGACAACCACTATTTTTAATTTAAGTCAAGTACAAACACATCCACCATCTCATAAATCTTACAAAATTGAATCCACAGGGCACTGTAAATAATGCATATATCCTATGTGTCGTATTGCAAATACAGACTAACAAGCCCAATGTTAAATAGCCACCTAATTTATTTGTGCATATTTAAAGCTCAAAAGTTGCCCCCCAAACTCTCACAATCATTTTGAAGCCACTTTTAAGAATTTGAGAGGGATTAAATTTAATGGATTAAATCCATTAAAATGGGTTATTGGCGGTCGTTCAGACTCAGGGCAAGCAGCCAGTCCTGACATTCTGACTGTGAGGGTTGCAGTACAAAACAGCTCATTATTTCTTCCTCCCACCAGAACAGAAAGCACCTTTGTCCCCTCTGCAGATGGTTGCTGTAAGTCACCAAGATGCCTTCATTTCTGCTGGCTGCAGATTAGAGAGATAGGGTGAGAAATAGTAATAG
>SJYX01003338.1:304851-418546 GCA_006410675.1 Oreotragus oreotragus | reverse complement strand
GCGTCGCTTCTCAGATCACCAAGACTCGAATTCGATGCAATCAGCAAGAGGATTTATTAAACCGGCGCGCCGGGGTTCGATCTTCCTCGAAAAGAACGAACCCCGATGCTAGTTACAAAGCAGTTTTTATACACCAAAAGCTATAAGCAGGTATAGGTGGGGTGAAGACGATCTCAGCAAACTGATTGGTGGGCATAACTTGACCTTTACAGAGATAGGTCTGAAAGCTATCAGGCTGTAACGGCTAACCGACCACCTCATACCTTGCGGCGGTTTAGCCAATTTTCTAGAAAGGATTAACAGAAAAACAATTACCCAGGGGGTCCCTTCTAAGGCCAGGAAACTAGACTATAGATTATCAGATAGAGGGCAGGTTCCTTTTCCATGAGTCATGACTAGCCCTTGAGAAACAGAACAAAGGGTAGTTTTAAAATTTAACTTTTTCTCTTCACCCGCGACTCTGTATTCATCCCTATGTATAACAAAAAGGTATATAAACAAAACCTGATAAATAAAGAAATCGGATCAGTTTCTGGAAAGACTGATTCCCCTGTGTCATTTCTTCCTTGCTCCCCGTTTTTCTGGCTGATTTCCCATCTGGTATGAGGGTATGCACCAAGCCTACTAACTTTGCTAGGGCTTCTAAGATAGGCCCGGGGAGGCCTCAGTGCCTCGTCTCCTTCGGGAGAATGGAAAGACGCCTGTGGCCTACGTAGGTGGTGATTGGTATTCCACGTAAACCAAGTTATTCAGCCTCTTTTTCTCCACTATTTCCTACTACACTGTTCGTTTCTAATCTCTCTATATATCTGTAATTAAGTTTTTTCCTAGGATGCCGATTCCGTCCTCACCTTCGAATTACCCTGGATTCACCGGGGCAGGACCCCGGCAGAGGTACCCTGAAGACACATTGCGCTGGTGGACTTCTTCCCTGCATTCAGGAGTTCAGATGGACCGATGTTTATGGAGACTTCCTGTGGGTAACATGAGCCCCCTCCTTCCTGGACCTGTGCACCGGCCCATCCCCTCTCCAAGGTATTCACAGAAGCAACCAGGGCTCCAGGTGCACAAGCCTGAGTGGCTGGAAGTCCAGCTTCTTAGAACTTAAAGCAACGAGGATACCCCTCCAAATAAAATGTTGCACCTTTTGAGTTCCCCTGTCTATGAAAATTTCTAACAAGAGCTCAGATGACAGCTCATCAGGGTGTGGAAAAAGAAACTATGCAACAGGCAGTTTGGAGAATCTTGGTTTTTCCTCCAGTAAGATGCTGTGATTTTTGAAAAGGTTTGTAAAGAGGAGTATGGAACAGTTCATCACTTCCCATTTTTTCTGTTGGTCAGTTCTGCCAGGGGCAGCCGTGCCCACTGGTCCACACTGCCATAGTGGCTGGACCAGACCTCAGAGCCATCCTGAGGGGTCCAGATCTCTTAATGGGTGAGGCATTTATGCCCCATGGAGACTTTTGCCTTCGAGTGCGGGGGCATCCACTATGATGGAGGCAAATACCTTGGATCCTCACATTTAAACTTTATAAAGTTGAAGAAACAGGTTTGAAAGGGGAACTAAAGTTGGGGCTGAATCTAGGTCTGCCCAAAGCCAATTTTCATGCACATTAGGTGCTTTGATCTGAATGTCTGTGTTTCCCCTAATTCTTGTGCTGAAAACCTAACCCCCAACATGATGGTCTTAGGAGGTAGATCATGAGGATGGAGCCCTCATGAATGGGATTAGTGCCCTCAAGAGAGATCCCCTAGAACTCCCTCAACCTTTCCACCATGAGGAGACACAGCAAGAGGACAGCCAACCTGTGAACCAAAACGTAAACACCTGAAAATTCTTCTTCTGAACACTGTCTCTCGCCTGGACAGCTCCATTTCATATGAACTATGCAGCTCTCTACAGCGTCACCTCCTGGGCTCTGCCATTTCCTGAGACTGTGCCTCTCACAGGTTTTTGTGGCTCTGGCCTCCCTTCCACTACCGAAAACACACTCCTCCTGTTCTCCCAACAAGGCTGATGTAATTGTTGGGAAGGGGACCTCAGACTAGTCTGAAGGGCCACCAAAAATGATGGGGCAGACCACTGGGCTCCCATTAATTATCTCTTAGCCCAACAGACAAAACGTCTTGTTCTCTTGCATTCAACATACTGCCACCTTTTGTCATTCTTGGAAACTTAACTGAGAACTAATTTACATGTCGTAAAATTAATGAATGTGTCAGTGATTTTTAGTACATGTTCTGAAATAATTTGGTTTTAGAATATTTTCATTATTCCAATCATTTTGTTGTGCTTAAAGCTACTGGCCTGAGTGAGAAAAGACACTAGGAAGGACTCCCTTTGTGTCTCCTTAGCAGTCTTACTTCTGGTAGCTTCTCCCTATCACTACGGGGTGGGCGGGGGGTGGGCTATGGCAGCCATGATTTTATTTCACCAAATCAAAAGTGCTTTGATATAAAAAGATCCCTCAGTGTGTGTATGTGTGTGTTTATTTTGTTAACACCACCAATACTTGAAGACCCCTCCTCACACAGCAGATCCATATTTCCACTTCACGCATCTTTGTTATGAACAGCCAGGAATGACAGGAAGAATATTAGGGGATTTACATTCCAACGAACTTCTGCTTTGAAATTCTTGCGGATCACTCATTTTTATTAAAAGAGTACGCGCATGATAAAGATTGTCAGGTATGGAAGCAAAGGCATAACTATATGTAAGATTTATCCTTGAACATAGTTAGAGGATAAATAAAGCAGCAGGGGGAGAGTTAACATCAAGGTGTGGGGCACACCTGCAGGACTGTCCTGATTCTCCCTCAGTGGGACTCCCCGCTCTCCACCAGACACCCCATTGCTCTCTGACCCAAGGCCCAGACCTGCCACTTCTTCCCCATCACCAGACATGTCAGGTCCCCTTCAGCCTCCTCCTGGACAGGCACCCCTTGCTTTCTTCCTCATAAGTCACACAGTCTGTGATTTACACGCGAGCAAGGGGAAGGAGGAATGCAAGTACCTTCCTCGTGAACAGCGAGGACTCAGGCCTGCCTGCCTTCAGTCCCCATGGTGAAGCCTGTGATGCTGGTGAAGGTTGGAGCTCTGGCGAAAGCTTTTCCCACACTGACCACACTGGTATGGCTTCTCCCCCGTGTGGATCCGCTGGTGCAGCTTCAGGGTGGATTGCCGGCCAAAGCAGTTCCCACACTCTCCGCATGTGTAGGGCCTCTCCCCCGTGTGGACTCGCTGGTGCCTTTTCAGCTCTGAATTCCACGTGAAGCTTTTCCCACATTCATCACATTTGTAAGGTTTCTTTGCCGAGCGGGCCGGCTGGTGACTGAGACGCTGCAGGCGGCTGCTCAGGCTCCTTCTGCTCCCCTTGCTCTTCTTCAGCTCTCTCAGTGGGTGGCTTTTCAGTGGGGCACCAATGTACTCCAGTTCCCTGCAATGTCTCTGGTAGTGAGCAAAGGGCTTCTGGGCGCTGGGGGGGCTGACCTGCCTCTGGGACAGCCGGGGCTCACTCAGACTCGCCCCTCTGGGTTCGGGACTCTGCAGGCCACTCGCTTTCGGTCTGCCCACTGACAACACACATGGCTTTGCCCCTTTAGCCCCTTCCTGCTGTGGATTCTCCTTGTTGTCACTTTTCGTCCTGGGGGTCTCTACAATTAGAAAGAATATGCTTCATTTCTGGGCTTCGAAGAAAGAACCTTAGTAAAAGAGCTCTGAATACACACACAAAGTTTCTCGATATGTGGTTCTCCACTGGGCTGCTCATATTAGATGCATCTGGGGTACCTGTCAACCAAGCAGGTTGCCCCTGCTTCCCCACAGCTGCCAGGTCAGAAGCTCTGGAGGTAGGACCTGGAAGTCTGCAGGTAACAGGGGGAACCTGGGGGTATTCTGATTTATACTAAAGTTAGGGACCATGTTCTCCAACCCCTGCCTCCTTCCTACCTTTGGGAAAAGGTTGAGGAAAGGAGAAATAGGGGGAAGCAAGCCCATCAGAAACTTCAACACTACAATTACACAGTCACTTATATGGACACTGACCACCACTCTCTCTTCAAATAATGATAAATCTAGTGAGTGTGGTTTTTGCTCATTACAAGGTTGACAGATAGCATATGTTAACTGGGATATGGGCCAGTCATGTACCCTCATTACAGAAACTCTGTAACTTCTGACTACCAGGATTAAGGATCAGGAGAGAAATGAGTTAGAGTGGCCTATGGGCAAGTTGGAGGATTCCTGCCATGTGGAAGACCTATTCAACATGGCAGCCACTAGCCACATGTGGCTACTGAGTACTTGGAATATGGCTTGTGTGACTGAGAAACTGAATTTTTATTTAACTTTAAATTATTTAAAAAGCAGCCCACACAATTATGGTCAATTGCTTTTCAACAAGGTTGTCATGGTAATTCAATGGGGTAAAGATGTCTTTTCAACAAGTGGTGCTGGAACAACTGGATTTCTATATATAAAAAAGAATGAAGTTGGACCCTGACTCACAACACAAAAATTAACTCAAAATGGATCAAAGACATAAATGTAACAGTTAAATCTCTCTCTCTTTGAATAGAACAAAGATGTAAGTCTTTGTGACACTGGATTAGGCAACAGTATTTTAGATACGTCACCAAAAGTACGAGCAAACAAAAAGATAAACTGGACCTCCTCAACATTCAAAACATTTGTGCTTCAAAGGATACTATCAAGAAAGTGAAAAAATAATCCACAGAATGGGAGAAAATATTTGAAAATTATATATGAGAGTCTGGTGTCCAGATTATGTAAAGAACTCTTATAACAACAATAAAAAGACCAACCTAGTTTAAAAATGAGCAAAGGATCTGAATAGACATTTCTCCAAAGAAGATATATTAATACAATTGGCCAACAGGCACACAAAAAGATGCTTAGCAGTCATGAGGGAAATAATTCAAAATCTCCAAGAGACTCCATTTCACACCTAACAGAATGGATATAATCAAAAGCACCAACAATAAAAGTGTCAACAAGGATGTAGAGAAACTGGAATCCTCATAGACTGCTGGAAATAAAATAGTGCAGCCACCTCGGAAAAGTCCAACATCAAAAAGTTAAACAGAGAGTTACCATAGGACCTGGGCTTCCCTTGAGGCTCAGCTGGTAAAGAATCTGCCTGCAATGTGGGAGACTTGGGTTCAATCCCTGGGTTGGGAAGATCCNATAAAATAGTGCAGCCACCTCGGAAAAGTCCAACATCAAAAAGTTAAACAGAGAGTTACCATAGGACCTGGGCTTCCCTTGAGGCTCAGCTGGTAAAGAATCTGCCTGCAATGTGGGAGACTTGGGTTCAATCCCTGGGTTGGGAAGATCCCCTGGAGAAGGGAAAGGCTACCCACTCCAGTATTCTGGCCTAGAGAATTCCATGGACTGTATAGTCCATGGGGTCACAAAGAGTCAGACACAAGTGAGTGACTTTCACTGTCACTTTTACCATGCCGCTAAGTTGCTTCAGTCATGTCTGACTCTGTGCGACCCCAGAGACAGCAGCCCACCAGGCTCCCCCATCCCTGGGATTCTCCAGGCAAGAACACTGGAGTGGGTTGCCATTTCCTTCTCCAATGTATGAAAGTGAAAAGTGAAAGTGAAGTCGCTCAGTCGTGTCCAACTCTTAGCAAACTCATGGACTGCAGCCTACTAGGCTCCTCCGTCCATGGGATTTTCCAGGCAAGAGTACTTTCACCATAGGACCCAGCAATTCCATTCCTGGAATTGGTACTGGGATTTCTCTTGGTATAGACCCAAGAGAAATGAAAACAGACACCCACACAAAAACTTGTACACAAATGTTCACAGCAATATTATTCATAACAGCTAAAAAGTGGAAATAACACAAGTGTCTATCAACTGAAAACAAACAAAATGCCCACAGAGTGGAATACCATTCAGCCCTAAAAAGGAATGAAGTACTGACACATGCTGAATATGTTAACTGCTCAGTTGTGTCCAACTATTTACAACCCCAGGGACTGTAGCCCGCCAGGCACCTTTGTCCATGGGATTTCCGAGGTAAGAATACTGGAGTGGGTAGCTAGCCCCTTCGCCAGGGGATCTTCCTGACCCAGGGATCAAACCCAGATCTCCTGCATTGCAGGCAGATTCTCTGCATTGCAGGCAGGTACCATTTGAACCACCAGGGAAACACACTGCTATAACATGGGTGAACCCTGATCATGAGACTTCATCCACTCTGGAATCAAATAAAAGGAGACAGAGACAGCATGCAACCCAGCTGCCTCTGCTAAGGCAGAAGGGAGTACGTATGGTCAACTTTCTTCAGGATCATGAAGGCCAGGTTATGGGGCAGAACCTCAGCCTGGACCACAGAGCCTTCTTGTTGGATGCCCTAGGTTTCCATTCTTGAGTTTTGAGAATAATCAAATCAAAGTGTTTCATTAACATCACAGGAGGAGGAAGGGGCAGAAAATAATACCAAGAGAGTCTTTTTTTTTCTAATGAGCAGAACCTTGTTTAGGGCCTTTCTAAACACAGGGCCGTTTTAAGTGATGAAACTCTGCCACAGCTTGAATGGAAGTTCATCAGTGGTCACATGTGAATTTGTCTTCACTATGGCATCATTGACTCAATGGACATGATTTTGAGCAAGCTCCGGGAGATGGAAGTTGGTAATGGACAAGGAAGCCTGGTGTCCTGCAGTCCATGGGGTCGCAAAGAGTCGGACATGACTGAGCAACTGAACTGAACTGATCAGCAGCTCTGAAAGGGACCGAAAAGCAGGCACTAAAACAATCCTCTGTGTACTGGACTGTCAAAGAGTCATGAGAAGAAAATGGTAATAGCACATTTACATATAGTATTACTACAATTCTAATTAATGAAGTTTGTTAGGGAATTAAGATCTACTATTACATACCATGGAGCAAGCGTCTTTTCTCTAGATGCTTGCTCCATATTGCTCCATACAATATTGAAGAAAAGCTCAATACCTAGTCTGTGGCTTTTCAGAACCCTGAGATGCTTTGATAGAGACAAAGCGCTGATGAGAGGGAGAGAAGACACACAGAGTGTTTACCTGTCTCAGCCAATCTGGAAGTTGGTTCCTGGAGGAGCAGGGATTTTTCCCAATGAGGGGGACTCCGCTGATCCTGAGATCCTGTCTGGGATGTCTCCTCCCTGGGATATCTCCTGGGAGTTTGTGGTTGAAAGTCTGGCAGTTCCTGTTCTCCCAGCTGGGATCCAGTTTTCTCCAAAAGCACCTTCTGGCCCTCCATACAAACAGCCACCTAGGAACAAGTCCCTCGCGTTAGAGAATAACTGGAGGACTGACTGAGGGCAGCTTGACCTCTCACTGCTCTGTAATGACTGTTGTTCCCTGGAAATTTCTGATAATGTCCAGGGGGGCGAGTATGGGGGGGAAGGTGTCCATCTTGATAGAGACTGCTGAAAGTCTCAAAGGAAACAAAGGGAAGGATGTGCAGAATGACCAAAAGGAACCTGCTCCAAATCAGCCGATACTTCCTGAGTAAATATCCCTACAGCTTGGCCCCTTCTCAAGGTCTGGGTCAAAATCATCAGAGAGCAGGCACAAATATCAGGGTCCACCATGACACCCATCCAGCAGGTTCCTACCCTACACTGCCCTGCTTCTGCTGGAAACAGGCTCTGTAGGATTAGGAAACAGTATGGGAAGAGGCATTAAAAACCACTCTTATCTATAAATTATTCTGCCCAAGACACTCTTGATTAAGGAAATCTAAGTAGTGATAGGGCTCTAAGAGAACTGCCCTAACCCTGTTCCCTAACTGCTTCCTCCCTAGGCCCCTACTGGGGTCTAACTTGGGGGTGGAAGTTGGAAGGAATACTGGCCAATTGAGCTGGAGTTCCCTGAGTCAAAGGCAATACGCTGGGACAAGAGCTAATAAAATGCCCCCCAAATCAAATTCCTACCAACAGTATGACTCTTGTCTACCAAGAATCTTGATTGTAGGAAAGCTTCAAGAGGGATGGGTTGGGGGAGATCTGTCAGCAAAGATTCAAGAGCTCTACTTTCTCACTGGAGTGCCTGTGGCTGTGTTTTTTTAAAACTTGTTACACCTCCCCTCCCAGTAGGGGTGAGGGGAGTAGGGTTCCAAACAGAGGCCAGAAGCAACGTTTGAAATTCTGGACTCCTCTCTCTAGGGAAGGGTCCAGAGACCAAACACGAATCAGATGAAAAAGAAATCCTGGGGACGACAAGAAAGTACCCTCCTTACCCACTGCTTTGGTCCCTTGGCTGCTCGATGAAAATCTTCCACAAGGGTCACGATCTCCTTGCTGCTCACTGGACATCGATGCCTGGCCCGAGCCTGGATCTCCGCGGGCAGGATGTTCAAGAACTGCTCCAGCACCAACAGCTCCAAAATCTGCTCCTTGGTGTGCATCTCGGGCTGCAGCCACTGACGGCACAGCTGCCGGAGGTGGGAGAGTGCCTCCTGGGGTCCAGACGCCTCTTGATAACAAAACCGTCTAAAACTCTGGCGGGAGAGCTCAGGATCGGGCCAGTCTTTTTGCAGAGCGGGCTCCCGTTTTTCTTCTAACTTTGCTATTATATGTCTCTCCTGCTTGGAGGAAGCCTGAATATGGGATTGTGAGCTCAAAGTTATCTCCATCTTAGCCGCCATTTTTGGGCTCAGGAGCCAGCTTCTCTCTCCTTGTAAACAGGTCAAGCCTTCGAGACCATGGCCCTGAATACTAGAAAGATGCTAGAAACGAAGGTCCTCTGAGGATGTTGGAAAGGAAAGGATGCAGACCGAGGCTTCCCGTTCGCTGGCCTCGAGCCCAAACTTCTGACAACACAGTCCCTGGGAGTGGGAAGTTTTTGTTTTCCTGCCAGCGTCTTGAACTGTCTTGCAAAGGCGAAAAGTCATAATGTCCTAAAAGGAAACTGGGGAAAATATTGCTTTCATTTTAGCGACAAGCACAACAGGTCTCAGGGGAAATGCGCAATGGAACCAAATGGGCTGGCAGGAATTCCTGGGAAAACTTCAGATTGTCATCCAGGTAGCCTACACCAGCTCTCTCGCATCCTCCTCAGGCCGACCTCCAGCATCTCGCCGGGCGCTACAGGGCGAGCCCAGGCAAGCCCCGGCGCACGCCGAGGGTTGGGAGTTAGCGGAAACCTCCTGCGGGTGAGCAAGGTACCCGGAGGCGCGCCGGCTGCTCGCCCCCGAGGCACCGAGGCCCAGCCGCTCCGGCCTCTGAGGACGCCGGGCTTCGCGCCCCAGCTGGCCCGAGTTCAGCGAAGCTGCAGCACTCTGGCGCGCGGCTCGATTACGTGGCCGGTACGAGCTGGGGGTGGCGCCTGCGACGGCAGCGCGATCGACAGCCCTGCAACCCGCGCCCACCTGCACGCGACTCACCTCTCTGGGGACCCGGGAGCCACGGCTGGGGGCGGGGCAGAAGCCTCTCCTCGTGGACACTCCCACGAGCTGCTGTGGAATTCTGTCACGGGAGGGCCCGCCTCCTCCGCAGAGGGATTGGCTCCTCTGAAGCGTCCTAGCTCGTCTATTGGCTTCTGAGTCTACCGATGCTGGCCGCTGTCGCAGTGCAAGCCGGGAGTTGCAGTCCGTTTGCACGACTCGCGAGCAAGCGCAGTGGACCGATCCGAGCCCGCGCTCTGGGCGCCGACTTCCGGCCCCGAGGCTGAGCGAGTCTGGGGAGTCGCGGGTGTGTCTACCTGTGATCGCTCAGCTTCCTGGCGGCCCGGGGCTCTTCGCTGGCAGTCGTCGCAGAGGCGGTTGGGCCAGGACTGTCCCGATCCCTGTGCTTGAGCGCAGACTCCCTCCGGCCAGTGACCCTGCCCGTCTCGCCCCCGCTAGTGCAGTGGCAGTCTGCGGTCTTGTTTCCTAGTCTTCAGCCGCAGGTCCTAACCCAGCACCGAGTGCACCAGGAGTACTCAGGGGGCCATCCTGGATGACGAGTGAAAAGTTAATCGGCCCGACTCCACATCCTCATTCTACTTTCCGCGGAGCGTTTTGGCTGTCGCCAGAGAGAAACACATTTTTGAGAGAGGAGTATTTTTAAATGAACTATGAATGGGATATTAGGAATCAATTAGAGTGCAAGCTCCGCCTTCTGCGTGGAACTAGAGTAGCATTCATTGAATTATTCTTCATCGAGAGAAGGTGTGGGGTGTATGGAAAGGTGTAAGACAAGGAGTGTAGTTTCTAGTCCTGGCCTTGCTGCTGAGGGAGTTTGCTCGGTGATGCTCCTTCGTTAAAAAGCACTGCTCACAGTACAGTGCTTTGGAAGAAAGGCAACCTGAATCCGTTTTTTATTCCTATAAACAGACTTGGGCCTTTGGAGGAGGCGTGGAATGGAAAATGGCACATAATTGTAGAAAGCTTCTATCTTACATCCTCCCAATTTAGCAATTTCCAGGAAATTTGGAAATTTTCTCACCCCAGCTGTATGTAAAATCCCAGAGAATTCTGACAGGCCCAGCCTATGTGAGTTGCCCACTCCTGGGTTGAAGGAAGGGTACTGTAATGAATAGCCCCACCAGAGACAGTGGAATAGAGGGGGACTTTTTCACAAAGGGAGAAGATGCTTCTGTCAGAAGTGGGGAAGGAATGCTGGAAAATAAATGCATTTCTTATCCACACTGTGTGTGTAGTGGTGGTGGTGGGAGGAGGGTGTGATATTAATGAAAAGGTTAATACTTTTCCCTCCGAAGAAAATGAAGACTTGGGAAGCTGAATCCAAACTTCTGGGAGTAGGCAGGACAGGGACAAGCCACAGGCACGTGGAGAGCATGAGTTGGGACAGAAGGATGACACTGTGAGGAACCGTTTGGGGGATTCATCCACAGAAATCGGGCTAGTGAGAAAAGGATGCTTTTTGATACTTTTGGTGCTTTGGCTCCTTGACCTGGATTGGAGAAAGAGTAAAGGAAAGGACAGAAATAAACAGTAAGAACTAAAGTGAAGGAATAGGGGGTGATTTTATGTTGTCTTCTTCTATTCTCAGCCTCGCTTCAAAGTTGAGCCTTTTTCAGCTATGAGTCTGGGTCTGCCCATCTATGACAGGCTCAGGTCTCTGATTCCAGAAAGACACATTTCACTGGTATCCAGGAGACCTGCTTCCCAACGATAAGAGATGGAATCTGAACTGCAGGATGGCAGTGACAGCCAGTGAACCAAGCAGGCTGAAGCAAAGCATGACTGCAGTAAAGAGGCCCCAGGCACAAGCATCCCCACAGGACAGCAATCAGCCCTGCATGGCAAGCCAGAGCCCTGTGAAGCTTGCCATCAGCACTTCCAGTGCTGCTTCCAGGAAGTGGGGGCGAGGAGCACCTGGTCCCCATGAGAAGGTAGCTGGTCTCCATAAAGGTTTTAGCAAACTCTGAGAACTCTGCTGTCAGTGGCTGAGGCTTAAGACACACTCAAAAGAGCAAATCCTAGAGCTGCTGGTTATGGAGCAGTTTCTGCCAGAAAAGGTTCAGAGCTGGATGAGGGAGCAGTGCCCAGAGAATGGTGACAAAGTTGTGGCTCTGGTTGAGGATGTACAGAGAGCAGCCAGGCAACAGGTGAAAAAAAGCAGTCAGAACTCTGTGGTTTTCGTCATGAAGTTGGTGTGAGCAGCACAGGAATCCAGTTACTGGAGAGGTGCTTAGTTGAGAAATTCCAGAATTCATCTGCCGCCCAGAGAGTATTATTAATAGCTATATTGCATTGATCCTATGCCCTTCGTCAGTGGGAAGAATTTCTCGAATTTCTCATTTGCTGAAATAACTTAGGCATTCATATATTCAGTGAGTGCTTAGAGTCACTAATTAAAGTGGTAAAACACTCATCAGAGGTCTCCAAAACAAGGCCAGGGAAAAAACAATTCTTCACTCAGCAAGTCAGGAAAATTAGAGATGTTTGTGAATTTAAATCTAATCTCTCTTGCTAGAAGGTTCCTTGAAGGAATGTGCCATGTGTTGTATACTAAACAAAGTCACACTAGAGCCAGTCCCTGCTGTCTGGATTAAGTGGTCAGTCTGAAACAGTGATGAGTTTCACATGATACCCGCATGTGGAGGGAGAGATTCAGTCTGAGATCTGATCAGTGTAACATTCTTGTATATTTCAGAAGAAGGGGGCAGTATGAAAGGCATAGGAAAAGGGAAAGTAACATGAAGCCTTCAGTTGTGGGTCAGGGGAGGGCTAGCCTGAGTGTGACTGTGTCTGGAGCAGGAGGCAGCCCACTGGCGCTCCGAGTCTGCGTGGCTGGATTGGGATGTGCTTGTGTTTTCCAGGGAGGAGGCGGATGTGCATACCAGCCGTAGGAGGAAGAGTTGGGGGATGGGGTTGTAGATAAAATTTCATAAGATTGAGGACTGAGAGATTCTGACATAATTTGGAGGGAGGAGCAATGTGGTGACGATGCATCAGAAAGAGGGGGAGATTAATATAAAATCCGTAGCTGGGGGACTGTTGATAGCAACTAGGCTGGATGTAGAAGGGCAGGAGAGCATCTGTATGAAGTCAGAGTTTGGAGAGGAGACTAAGCAAGGCAGAATCCCTCTGTTATCACGGTCATCCTAGACCCCTTGCCACTTATGTATGGACCATCTCTGCCTACTGTCCACCACCACCTCAGAACCACATGCTTCACGTGAATAACAACAGCACAGGAATGTAAGCGTTAAAACAGCTATTTGAAACCCCTTAGGGAGGAGAAGGGGAGCAGGAAGTAGAAGTGAGTCTCCAGCTGCCTCTCATCATCTCTCCTCTGTCACTTTAGGCAGGAATTTGTAGCGACAGATGATGGGGTCTGTCCCCAGGTCCTGGAATCGGGGAAGGATCTGAAAATGCTCATCGAGGAGACAGCTCTCTTGGGGGCAGCAGAGAATCACTGAGATCCCACCCCAGAAGAGTTGGACTCGACTTAGTGACTAAACAACAAACTCCTGAACAGGGGGTTCATCCAAGGGGATGGACTGTGAAGGGGTCATGGAGCTCAGCCCAGAGACTGTGGCGGGCAATCAGAAGCTTAAGCAGGAGCCTCCGCCCTCCCCTGGGGCAGGAGGGATGATCTTCTACTGGAAGTGCAGGTCTGAGCTTGAGTTGGACCCTGGCCTCCAGGTTAAATGCCTTAGGGATAATCCAAAAATCAATATTTCAAATTTTAGTTGATGGTACTAGCAGTTAAAATCGGAGAAGGCAATGGCACCCCGCTCCAGGACTCTTGCCTGGAAAATCCCATGGACAGAGGAGCCTAGCCTGGTAGGCTGCAGTCCATGGGGTCGCTGAGAGTTGGACGCGACTCAGTGACTTCACTTTCGCTTTTCACTTTCATGCATTGGAGAAGGAAATGGCAACCCACTCCGGTGTTCTTGCTTGGAGAATCCCAGGGATGGCGGAGCCTGGTGGACTGCCGTCTATGGGGTCGCACAGAGTCAGACACGACTGAAGCAACTTAGCAGCAGCAGTTAAAATGGAGGCAGAGATCCTTTGTATGTTAACTTAATTTTTTTATTACAGTTTAATGTTACTGCCTCTGAATCAGGTATTATTAAAGCATGTTGACCTCACCTTCTGCAAAGCAGTTCTTCATGAACTTGAAAACATAACCCCCTTCTCCATCTAGCTTAATTTCTTCCTAAATACATTTCCTCTGCTTTTTTCCTTCCATGGCTCTTTTTTTTTTTTAATTTGTCTTAGTGTTTTAGAAAATTTTTAATCAAAAATTTAACTAAAATTAATTGAGGTGAAATTAATCACCTAATGTAAAATTAATCATCTCAAGTGAACTATTCAGTTGCATCTAGTACAGTCACAATGTTGTACTATGATCACCTCCATCGTGTTCCAAAACAGTTTTCACTCCCCCGCCCTCTGCCTCTCCCAAATAAACCCCATGCTCATTAAGCAGTTGCTCTCATTCTCTCTCTATGGATTTGCCTGATTTGGACATTTTACAGGAAGAATCCTACAATACATGACCTTTTGTGTCTAGTCTCTCTCATTTATGTTTCCAGTCTACAAAGTATCACTTTTTGGTCTGTTTTTAGGGCTGTGTAATATGTCACTGGAGAAGGAAATGACAACCCACTCCAGTATTCTTGCCTGGAGAATCCCATGCACAGAGGAGCCTGGTNCCTACAATACATGACCTTTTGTGTCTAGTCTCTCTCATTTATGTTTCCAGTCTACAAAGTATCACTTTTTGGTCTGTTTTTAGGGCTGTGTAATATGTCACTGGAGAAGGAAATGACAACCCACTCCAGTATTCTTGCCTGGAGAATCCCATGCACAGAGGAGCCTGGTGGGCTACTGTTCATAGGGTCACAAAGAATCAGACACGACTGATTGACTAAGCATAATATGCCACTGCATAGCCAGACCAAGGCTCTGTCTTTGTAAGTCTCCTTCTGTGAAGCACTTTGGCTGCATACATTTCTAGATTAGCTGAAGGCTACTGCTGCCTTTTCTGCTTAATTCAAAACTGTCATTACAGGTTACTAAGTAATTTTTTAAAGCCACCTCATCTTTATGTAACTCAGATCCTAGAGAAAAACATGTCTTCATGCAGTTTAAAAAGGCAAGCTTCTGTTGATGAAATGGAAAACCTTCTAAGAGTTTACTTGCTTTTGTATTTTTCAAGCAAAGTAAATACACTCTCAGTACCTCTGAAAACTTTGCCATTTAGAATTTATTTTACTTTGAATCTTTGGGAACATCTGTGCTCTTTGGTGTCTGATTTCTGAGGCTCAGGGGTCTGAGTAAAGGGGACAGGACTCACCATGTTCTACGTTCGGCTCTGACAGCTCGCTGTGCCCACAGGCGGCTCAGGTCCCAGGTGGTGAAGCCTCCCCAGGGGTCACTGAACTCTGTGTGTCCTCTGAAGTTCTGCTAGTAAGTTAGCAAAATGTACCATTTCCTTTGTAGTATTCTTGAAGGTGGGGGTCTGAGGAAGAGTTCATTCTCTTGGTCTGAAAAAAAAAGGATTGAGTTCCTGTGGTATTTTTAAGAGCATTATGATTATCTCTGGGTGGTTGGGCAAGGAAACATTCTCTCCCCCTGCTATATATATATATATATATATATACACACCATGCACATATTTCTTTAAAATGAAAACAAAATCTTTTTATTTTAAAAAAGCTATTGTGTCAGGAGGGATCTAGTAAAACCAATTTTTTAACACACAGGCAGGCCATTGGCTATGGCAGTGGTCCTGAAACCTGACTGTGCACAAGGCTCACCCAAGGGCATGTTAAACAGAATCCTAGGCCTCACACCAGAGCTGCTGATTCTTTAGATCTGAGGTAGAGCCCAGGAACATGCATCTCTGGTGCACTCCCAGGTGCTGCTGGGGCTGCAGGCCTTGGCACCCTGTGACTGTTATGTGGAGACTGCCCTCTGGCAGTGGCTGTTTTCTCCCCTAGCCTGGCTTAATCCAAAGGTCTCTGAGAACCTTCCACAGAAGAGGGGTCTCAGAGACCAGGAGGCAAGTGCTGGGGCCCAGGTGAGCTGTGTTTGACACCTTTTGTCTCTTTAAGTTCCCATTTCACCTTGCACTCCCACTCTCCCTAAATTTTTTTTTTTTCTGGAGATGTTGGAAAGATTGTCATGTGGTCCACTGAGTTTCCCTTGGGTTGTCCCCTTGTTCTGTCCACTGACATCATGACATGGCTCTTTACCCACCCTGATCCTTCTCTGGGAGGCCTGACCTCCCCTGCTTTGCTCTGTCCCTGATTTGATAACCATGGTCCTGTCTCTGCTCCAGTGACAACCTGGCCTGGATCCGAGAACACGCAGAGACCCCAGATAAGTAAGGGGAGCAGGGCGAGGGAAAAGCCTAAGACTTCTTCCACAAGGGAGACTAGAGTGAAAGCCCACAAGACACCAGCAACTGGGGAAGAAAAATCAAGGGTGAAGCACAAGAGCCTGACTCAGCAGATGGGACAGAGGCAGGCAAGACAGAGACATCAAGAACAAAAGAGAATTGGAAATGGGAAGAAGAAATGAATGAGCCTCTTCAGAGGTCCAGGTAAGTGTTTGGGTGCTCTGAGCTAAAAAGAGGCTGGGCAGGCACGCCAGTGTCAGGAAGGTAACGAGGACGTTCTCCAGAGAGAGTAAGGAGAAACCTGCATCCCAGCAGAGGATGAACCCCCAGAGGCTTCATACTGGGAGGAGACCTGCACATATCTCCTGTGTGGTAAAAACTGCTCTCACTGCTCTCAGAGTTATCTCTCTCACCACCACCCAGTCCCCAAACTGGAAAAGGCTTCTAAATGTCACAAATGTGGGAAAAGCTTTAGTCAAAGTTCTTATCTTGTTCGACACCAAAGAATCTGGAGAGAAACCTCCCAAGGGCAGTGAGTGTGGGAAAGGCTTCAGCGAGTGCTCCAGCCTCACTGCCCACTTGAGAACTCACACAGGGGAGAGACCCTACCAGTGTGGGGAATGTGGGAAAAGCTTCAACCTTAGCTGCAGGCTTACTGTTCCCCAGAGGACCCACATGGGGGAGAAGCCATATTAGTGTGCGGTCTGTGGGAAAAGATTCAACAACAGCTTCCTGCTGGGGTCCAGCCCCTGTGGATCCAGGGTAATTCGAAGGGGAGATGGCGTCGGCGAGGAGGAAAGAATTATTTAATTAAAGATATAAAGAGATATTAGGGAAGAATAGTGTAGTGAGAGAGAGGAGAGAAAATAGAGGAGAAAAGAGGGTATATTCCTTGGTTTACATAGCCAATAAAGCCCCGAGACAAGGGACTTACACCGTCTACATAAGGCCACAGGCTCCCGCTTGAATAGCGGAGGGTGCCCCGCCTTGGGATCCCTCTTGCGTGGGTCTTAGAAGCCCAGGCAAATAAGTAGACATGGCGAGCTTCTATGCTTCAGACGGGAATTCAGCCTGAAAAGGAGAAAAAGAAGAGAAGACACGGGGGAGCCAGATATCTGAGAAACTGGTCTTTCTCTTTATTTTCCAGGAAAGTTTTTATACTTTAAGTTGTACATAGAGATCAATGGATAATACAAAGTCATGCAGGGTCAGCAGCCCTGATCCTCATCAAGACCAGGCTTTCTCTCTGCATGCCTAGCTGTATGCACAGGATTTAGGTGATTTATATCATCTTCTGGCCAGGAGGCCTATTAGAGTTTTATGACCCTTTTCTGATAAGGGTCCATCAACCAGAAAACTTATTTGCCCTAAAAAGTGTTGTTCTTACTAAAGTCTGGTGCCACTCTCAGAAAGCACTAATTAAGGTTACATTCTTACATAGCAAGGATACAACAATTTATAACAAGGAAAGAGGAGTACAGTGATTTATAACAAAGAGAAAATTCATTAACTCAAAAGTCTAGTATTGCTAACATCAAAACTACTATATATTTTTTTCTACATCCCAATTACATTGGTTAATATCCTCCAGGTGCCTAAAAGATAAAGGATATGGAGGCCTGGAGGCAGTCATTAACTCAACAATGAAACCCTTCACCAATATAATTCTTAGCTCTTTAAAAAGGGCTCTATATCTTTAAGATGTTTTAAGCTTTGTGCCTCTCACGGTTGGGGGGCTGTAAACAATCACATGCGTAGCTGTAAAAGTCCGGGTAAACCTGTCAGGCAAGTTAGAGAGCCATCAGAGGGGTTTGAGCTGAGACACTCCTTTTATATGCAGGAGACTGTTAACTGGAGCTCTAAGTTAACTTTTTCCAGAGAAAGGCGGTTGGGGATAGCCCCCGGTTAATGTCATAGGAGTCGATGAAAGTTGTGAAATAATAAACCAAACAGATTCTGGTTTTGGGGTAGATGCTCGAGAAGTTCCGGGGGGCCCCACGAGGCCTGATCTCGCCTTTGCATGTCAGGCCCCTTCCTCATGACCTTTGCCACAGGTGGGATTCCCCATGCTGGCTCCCGGCAACTTACGGTGAGTCCACACTGAGGAAACCCCCACAGTTGTGGGCAGTGTGAGAAAAGCTTCAACAACGGCTCCCCCTTGAGAGCCCACCACAACCCCACATGAGGGAAAAGCCTCACCAGTGCTCTCAGAGTAAGAAAAACTTCACCAAGAGTCCTGCCCTGAATGGTCTAGTGGTTTTCCCCACTTTCTTCAATTTAAGTCTGAATTTGGCAATAAGCAGTTCATGATCTGAGCCACAGTCAGCTCCCAGTCTTGTTTTTGCTGACTGTATAGAGCTTCTCCATCTTTGGATACAAAGAATATAATCAATATGATTTTGTTGTTGACTATCTGGTGATGTCCATGTGTAAGAGGGTGTTTGCTATGACCAGTGCATTCTCTTGGCAGAACTCTATATTAGCCTTTTCCCTGCTTCATTCTGTACTCCAAGGTGAAATTTGCCTGTTACTCCAGGTGTTTCTTGACTTCCTACTTTTGCATTCCAGTCCCCAATAATGAAAAGGACATCTTTTCGGGGTGTTAGTTCTAGAAGGTCTTGTAGGTCTTCATAGAACCGTTCAACTTCAGCTTCTTCAGTGTTACTGGTCGGGGCATAGACTTGGATTACTATGACATTGAATGGTTTGCCTTGGAAACAAACAGAGATCATTTGGTTGTTTTTGAGATTGCATCCAAGAACTGCACTTTGAACTCTTTTGTTGACTATGATGGCTACTCCATTTCTTCTAAGGGATTCCTGCCCACAGTAGTAGATACAATGATCATCTGAGTTAAATTCACCCATTCCAGTCCATCTTAGTTCACTGATTCCTAGAATGTTGATGTTAACTCTTGCCATTTCCTGTTTGACCACTTCCAATTTGCCTTGATTCATGGACCTAATATTCCAGGTTCCCATGCAATGTTTCTTTTTACAGCATCAGACCTTGCNCAAGGAGATCCAACCAGTCCATTCTGAAGGAGATCAACCCTGGGATTTCTTTGGAAGGAATGATGCTAAAGCTGAAACTCCAGTACTTTGGCCACCTCATGCGAAGAGTTGACTCATTGGAAAAGACTCTGATGCTGGGAGGGATTGGGGGCAGGAGGAGAAGGGGACGACCGAGGATGAGATGGCTGGATGGCATCATGGACTCGATGGACGTGAGTCTGAGTGAACTCCGGGAGATGGTGATGGATAGGGAGGCCTGGCGTGCTGCAATTCATGGGGTCGCAAAGAGTCAGACATGACTGAGCGACTGAACTGAACTGAACTGATCTCCAGTAGCATATTGGGCACCTACTGACCTGGGGAGTTCCTCTTTCAGTATCCTATCATTTTTCCTTTCCATACTGTTCATGCGGTTCTCAAGGCAAGAATACTGAAGTGGTTTGCCATTCCCTTCTCCAGTGGACCACATTCTGTCAGACCTCTCCACCATGACCTGTCCATCTTGGGTGGCCCCACACAGCATGGCTTAGTTTCATTGAGTTAGACAAGGCTGTGGTCCGTGTGATTAGACTGACTAGTTTTCTGTGATGATGGTTTCAGTGTGTCTGCCCTCTGATGCCCTCTTGCAACACCTACCGTCTTACTTGGGTTTCTCTTACCTTGGATGTGGGGTAAGAGAAACCTCTTACTTTCAGACAGTTAATTGATACTCATTGATAATCTGTATGCTGCAAAGTCTGAGCTGGGCTTTCAAGGTCTGCCTTTAGCTCTGCTGGCAACTTTTCATTTGGCTCTAAGTGTTTGATACAAGGTTCATTCTTTGTCTGCCCCTTGGTTTAGTTTTGCCTCTGATGTCACTAATTTATGTGATGTTGGGCAAATAAGTTAACTTCATTAAAGCCTTGGAAGGCCTTTATGGAGTTAGGTATGGATGACTAACCTGAAGATTTCTCCTATTAGCCTGAACTTTTAAGGTATAAGACAAAGAAAACTGGACTGCTTTTCAAGTAAACTAGGTTTAGACTAAGCTCCATCACTGTGTGAGTTTGCATAAAACTTCACTTTTCTGGGTCCCAGCATCTCATTGGTAAAATGGAGAACTTGGACTAGATTCATCTTTAAAATAATGCAGTTTTCTTATAGCTCTGTCTCTTTGTGTTTTTGTATTGACAAAATCTCAATAATTCTTTCACTTACATGGGATTAAAATTCTGTTCCTAAAAGTAATTTTTGAAAATTGAATATCAATATTATTAATATATATTAATATAATTTATAATATAGTATATACTAATATATAGTGTAACACTGTATAGTACTTTACCATTTACTAGGTGTGTTCATATATTATTCTGTTTGGACTGTCATCTCAGCTCTGAAATGGGCATTGACAAGTAGTTTGATTATTCCCATTTTGCAGGTGACAAAATTGAGTCACAGAGGTTAATGTCACACAAAGGTAACTAATATATTGGTGGCAGAATTTGAAATCAAACTAAATAGTCTGTGAGTCTTAGGTCCCATGCTACCTACTTTATTTTCTTAGGGACCTATATTTTTATTTATTATTTCTGTATATTTTATAAGTAACTTAAAAATTTTAATCAAGGAGTACTGAAAGTGTTATAATAAACTGAAAGTGTTATAATAAAGTGTTGCATCTCCTGCCCCTCTTCCCTATTCCCTAAGGGAAAGTAGCTTTCAACTCTTTTCTTCAGTGTCATGTACTTACTCTACTACTGTATTTATCAGCTTTGAACTTGTAATCATTTCTTATTAAAGAATTAAGATTTAGCACTATCATCTTTTGCTCTTCTCCCATCTTTTTAATACAGACAATTTATAGATTTTTGGTTAAATCAATAGTGTGCATGCTTAGTCACTCAGTCATGTCTGACTCTTTGTGATATTTTCGGACTGTAGCCTGCCAGGCTGTTCTGTTCATGAGATTTTTCAGGCAAGAACCCTTCCTCCTCCAGGGAGATCCTCCTCCAGGATCTTCTGACCCAGGAATCAAACTCATGTCTCCTGTGTCTCCTGTATTGCAGACAGATTCTTTTCCTGCTGAGCTATGGGAAAGAAAAGAAAGTCATAGTCCATGGAGTCGCTAACAGTCGGACAGACTGAGCGACTTCACTTTCACTTTTCACTTTCATGCATTGGAGAAGGAAATGGCAACCCACTCCAGTGTTCTTGCCTGGAGAATCCCAGGGACGGGGGAGCCTGGTCGGGGTCGCACAGAGTCGGACACGACTGAAGTGACTTAGCAGCAGCAGCAGCAGCCGTCACTCAGTCATGTCCTACCCCATGGACTGTAGCCCACCAGGCTCCTCTGTACACGGGATTTCCCAGCATGAGTACTGGAGCGCCTTGCCATTTTCTTCTTTAGAGGATCTTCCGGAGCCAGGGATCTAAGTCAGGTTTCCCACATTTCAGGTAGATTCTTTACCATCTGAGACACAAGAGAAGCCAGGGAGGAAGTCCCCAAATCAACAGAGTTTGCTTTATTATGGCTATGTAAGTATCATTTCATGCTGAACCATCTCATGAAGGTTTCCTTTTTCTCATTCTTTTTTTTCTCTAGCCTACAATTGGTTCATTTTGTTCATTTACTTAGGTCTCTGCTGGCTTATTCCATCTTCTACCCAAATACTCCAAGATCTGTCACATATTGTTAATATATTTTTTTTTTTCTAAAAGCTCCAACAGTTTCAAGCACTCATACTCTTTACTTTCCTAGATACCTCCCTCCCCAGCCTCTGCTGGGGCACTGCTGTGCACTGTCCTAGCATATTCTTTCACATTTCTCTTATGTTCAGCCTCTTGTCCCTTTGTTTCATTCATCAGGAGTTTCCTAAAGAAGGGTCCCTTAGGAGATACAATTTATGGAGGTGTTTATGTCTTTATCCTGATGCTTGCGGACACTGTTCCATTTATCTGTCTCCTTCCTCTCTCTCTTCTCCACTCCCCCCTGATATGTGAATCTGTTAATCTCAGTGTTTTAGGAATCTGGAGGCTCAGTCTAGTTCTGGGAAATTTTCTTATGTTGAATAAATTAATCTAGATGATTTTTTTTTCTGCTCCTACATTGGAGTTGTGCATTAATGAACCATTACATTAATAAATGTACTCATATGATAAATGCTTAATTTATAATCATATATCATCATTAATGAAGCTTCTAATTTTCATAGTTTTCCCTTCATCCATAAGAGGAGATGCCTTGTCTTTTTATTCTAATTCTAATGTCTTTTATTCTAATTTCTCGATGATTTCCTATATTTATCTACATTTATTTAAAATGCAACTTTCTATTGCATTTTCATTTTGGCTATCCTTTTTCTTTTCTTTTTTCTTTTTTTTTAAATATTCTCTGAGTGTCCTTTTATGTTTTTAAGACTATCCAGTATTTATTTCATGGTTGCAAAACTTTCTTTTATTGCTTTGACTGTGTTTTCTCTAATTTCTTTTTCTCTGTTTTGGTTTCTGTATTTTGTCAGATGAACTTCTGCTGTCTATATTTAAGAAAGAGTCACAAGAAAAAGGATTGAATTGGGCTTACTGACTAGCAGGCTTCATTGTAGGGTTATCCATTGGGCTTCATTCATTGTAGGTTTGCCATCTGGTTGGGAGACCCCAAATGACAGTATCTTTTCTATTGGACCATTCAATTTTTGCAGATAAGTGTCCTTCAGGTTTCTGCCTGGAGGTTATTTAGTTGGCTATAGGTGTTCTGGGAATAGGTAGGCAAAGGAGGCAAGGAAATGATATCATTCAATATATAGATTTTCACTTAATCTCTCCATTTTCAACTGTGTACCTCCTCACTACCTCCTTCCATCATCTCTGGTGCCCCAAATCTGAAACCTCATTGATTTAATTTCTCAAGAGCTTTAACCTCCTGTCAGTTGGGCCTGGGTTAGTTTTAGCTGCTTGGGGTGAGGAAGGGTACTGTGGGTCCTTATGTTACCTTAACCATTTACCCCATTTTCATCCTAAAGCCCCACCTTTATTTTCCCTGATAACACTTGCCTCTGAATCCTGAGACTTTCCTGGGGTATTCAAGAGAAACAGGCTTCTTATTATAATTATCTTTGCAGGAATGTATTTCTTCATTCACTTTCCTCCTTCCAGTGAATTGACTCTTCCAAATGCATGGATACCTGTCATCTACTACTTGGTTCTACTCTCATTTTCTTTGTGACTGTGAGTTTATACCTTTAAAAATTAAAAAAAAAATTTTTTTTTTTTTCCTCCCACGTTGGTTAAGTTCAGAGTAGGAGTAAATGCATATACTTAGTCCACTATGTTTAACAAGATGTCCTAGCCCATATTGTTATTGAATTGTTTCACAAAAGACACATTTTTACAATTGAGTGCTGGCAATCCTTTTTTGGGTAACAAGTCCGAATAGGATAAAAAGTTTAAATGTGCTCATTTTTCCCAGTTTTCTCAGTTTTAAACAAAAATGTGTTAGTCCAGCAGAGTATATTTAGAATTATTGGACTTATTTCCTTGGATTTACTTATAACAATATGTTTGAAATGTGTTAAGTTGAAAAATTGGCAGGATCAGTCTGTATGTGTGTGTTTGCAAATGTGACAGCAGGAGAAACTGCTAGAAGAAAAGAATGAATCCAAGAGAAAGCAGCGTGTTTGATTTTGGTTATGGAGGGCAGGTAGGGTTTCAGGTCAGAGCCATATCAATATTTTCAATATGATCAATATACTTTAATGAGTACTTAAAGGTGATTTTTCCCCCCTACGCTCAAAACTTGCAGACCATTCATACTCTATCAGTGTCTTAAAATACTTCCCTATTTGCACTAAGGGTCCCTTTGAATTAATGCATTTCTGGCTCGTGGGGCCACACTAGCTACAGCTCTCATTACCTTGGCTGCTTTCAGAAGCCTCCCATGAGCCAAATGATGAACAATAACCAGAGTAGAGGTGATTCTTCAATCAAACAACAGAGAAGGGGCTGCTTTGGTTCATAAGTTCAAATAGGATCTTTTACTTTATTTTGAATAGCAATCAACAGAGCAATGGATCTATAATTTTTCTTGTTCTTTAAAAGCAAAATCGTTTGCATTTCCTTCAATTTGGCAACATGAAGTCTCAGACTTTTGCCTTTTATACTACAGACCCATTGTTAGGTGGTACGAACGGAAATGGAACACACTCCCTCTAATATTTAAAGGTCCTGATATAAGGCTAATTGTTGAGCAAATATACTTTCTTATCTTTCCCCTTGGAGCAAATTTAATAGATACTTTCAAAACCTGAACAGTTTCATTCTACTTCAGTAAAAGTGACTTTCCTCCCACTATCTCTTTGGAGTAAATTTGCACCTTTCTGCTGGATTTATGACTGCTATTACCAATACTATGAATTATTGTAGTGTCATGTAGCACAGCTAGGATGCTGACTCTCCTTCTTTGGAAAAAAAGAGATAGCATCATGTTGGAGTTTTAAAATTTCTTGATCAAAGAAGATACTGAAACATTTGTCAAGATACTGGGGAAGTTTTATCACTGACTATTTTGTGAGACCACTGTAAATCATTTAAGTTTTCTGTGTCTACATTTGTAAAATATGTGACATTCAACTGTATAAGCAACTCCCAGTCTAGTGAGCCTAATAAAAGATAAGCTTATCCAGGGGTAGAAATCATGTTTTATTCATCTTTGTTTTCTCTTGCTTAAATTCATAATAGTTACTCAGTAAATGCTGACTGAAAGAGTTTGAAAGAAAAATAGGATCTAGGGCAAGTGAAAATCCTGTGAGATCCTTCTGAGAACAATTTTATATAAATTTAATATATTCAGCTTGATTCTAAAGGCAATGTTGAGAGGAGGCCTGTAGGGCTGCATGTTTTCAGTGTAACGTAAAGTACTGAGCTGATTATAGTGGTTAGAAGATTAAAAGATGTATATTTTTAATGGACAAACCCTTTGCTCAAATATAGCCTACAATCAGTAAGTGGCTGAGCAGTGATCTCTCTTGTTAAAGTGGCTCCTGTGTACCCTTTGAGCCACCTTTGCACTCAGTGATGGTTTTAAGAGCTTGGCCACTTTCCACGTGTCTGAAAGCACCTCTACATTAGACATGAGAAGGATGTGGTTGACTTTAAACTTTGGCTGGCATAGAGGAATGGAGAAAGCCACAAGGGATTGTTCATGCATGGCTAATACTAAAGACTTCTGATTTTGCCTTCATGGAAATTAAAATGTGTGATCTAGAACAATATCCTCCTTTAAAATTTTTTTCCAAAATGTTCGCCTCTCTTCATTTCAACTCATCTCTAAGGGACAAACTGAATATGGAAAAGTTGTGAGTTGAAGGAGCTATCCTAATTTTTAGGTTTGAGGAGGACATTGCTGGTTCTGCTACTTTGGGGGAACTGTGATTTGTTATAAACGAAAATCATGGTTTTCCTTTTCCTTTTTTTACTTCCGAAGGAGTCACCTCTTTCTTGACCTTTTTTTCCCTCCTTAAGTCATTGCTGAGGTATTTGCAAACCAAGCCAACACTTACATTTTATTCACCAAACTAGAACAAAGCATCTGCTAATAGAAACAGCCTGGTAAATAGTTGAAAAAGCACAGAAGTCAGAAGACTTGTGTTTAAAGTGCGGTTCATTGCTTACTTCTAACATGTCATTGACAAATCTTTGGACTTTTTTGAGTCTTTCTAGTCTCATCTGCAAAATGGGGTTAATGGAGGATTTCATCTACAAAGTGGGGGTAACAGAGATTAAAACAGATGACGTGGGTACATTATGCCCCAAATAAACACTAGTTCAGTCTTAACAATAATATTATGACTGTGTGGTTACAATAAAAACTTTTTCTGCTTTTGCTGTCAGAAATGCCTTTGGTAGATTTCAAATTCTTTTCCATACTGCCTGCTCTTTGGTGGGGATCCAATAACATTGCTGTAACTCGAGTGTCCATGGCTGCATTGCATCTTTCTCAAGGGTTCAAATAGCCTGTTCAGAGAAGGTACGAAGGTACAAAGCAAAAATATCAGAATATGCCATCAAATCTTGGAAAGTCATCTAAAGGAGGAAAGCCTGCCACCGAGGAAGTTAAAAAAAAAAAGTCTCTTTTCTGGGCATCATTTCTGCCCTTCTGAAAAAAAAAAAAAAAAAAAGCCCCGATGTTGCAATATTTTTCATGGCAGAATATTGTCCCAGATGGAGAAGGAAACACTGACAAGCAGAAAAGGAGATACCTGGGGTTCTGAGGCAGCCTAGGAGGGGTGCGGCGCACCGGGGTCGGGGGTCAGAACCTCGCCGCTCTTTGTTGGGGGCGGGGGAGTCGTCATTTCCGTGGAAGAAATGATCACCTCCCCCCCCACCGCCCCGAGAGGTCCCTCGGCGGATCCGGCTCCGCGACCCTCGCCATCCCTCGCCCCCGCCCCTCCCAGTTCTTGCGGACCCCTCAACGTGGTCGGACTGCGGTGCCTTTAAGACTTTTGCCTGCTGCACATGCTCAGCTCTTTGTGTGTTGTTGGAGTTTTTCTCTTTTAAGAAAAAAAGAAGAAATAGGCTGGAGGATGGGAGGGAGGAAGGGGCGGGGGGAGCGCTGGGGGAAAAACGCTGCACTTTTACCGCTGTAGACAGTGGCCGGGAAGGGTTTCTTTTCTGCTGAAGCTGCGAAGCCGGTCCCGCTCTGATCTTTCGTTTGCGGCGGGGTGTCGCGGGGGTGGTGCGGGAGGGAGATCCGGAGGCGCGGGGGCCGGGTTCCCGGGGCCCCGAGGGGAAAGGCACCGCGGGCGCTGGGGGCCACACCTGGGGGGCCGGTCTCCCCTCCCGCGGCGGGCCGGGCGGAAGGGGGGCGCGCGAGCGCGCGCGGGGGGCAGTCCCGGGTCCCTGTAGGGGCGGGGCGAGACCGCGCGCAGGGCCCGGCGGGGAGGAGCGGAGGCCCGCGCGCGAGCGGGAGGTGGCCCCGCACCCTGCGGGCCCTAGAGGCAGCCCTGGCGTCTGGCTAAAGCGGCACCGGAGAGCAGATGGCTGCTGGGGGGCCGCCGGAGGCCGGCCGGGCGGGACGAGGCTGAAGCCCCGCTTCCCGAGTACCCCTTCCCGCGGTGGGCGCGCCCACCTCGGGGGGGCTCCCGTGGCCCCCTGCCCTCCCGGGCGCGCGCGGCGGGGCGCCCAGGCTGTTGGCCCGAGCGGCGGGCGAGGCGGGGCTGCGCGCGGGGTCCCCTCCCCCTCCCGCAGGTCCCCGCCTCCGGCCCGGTCCGGGGCGCCGCGGCGGTGGGCTCGGCCTGCAGCGGACAAGGTCAGCGGACGGAGAGGCGATGCCCGAGCGCGACTGCAGGGAGCCGAGCGGAGGCGAGCGCGGCTGGGATCTACCCGTCCGGACCGGGGAGCGGGACTGGGGCAGGCGCCGGTGAGAAGGAGGAGGAGCGGCGGCGGCGGCGCGGGGTTTTCCTCTCCGGCCGGGTTTCCCCTCTGGAGCATCCCTGTCGGCGCCCGCGAGCGCAGCCCCGCCGGCCCGGGGCGCTGGGGAAGATGGAGCCGGGGGCCCGGGCCCGCACTGGCCCCCCGCAGCCGGCGGCTCCGGGGCCGTGGAGGGCTCGGCCGGCAGGCGGCGGCGGCGGCGGCGGCGGCGGGGGCGCCTCCTCCTGGCTGCTGGACGGGAACGGCTGGCTGCTGTGCTACGGCCTTATCTACCTGGCGCTCTACGCGCAGGTGTCCCAGTCCAAACCCTGCGAAAGGACCGGCTCCTGCTTCTCGGGCCGCTGTGTCAATTCCACCTGCCTCTGCGACCCGGGCTGGGTGGGCGACCAGTGCCAGCACTGCCAGGGCAGGTTCAAGTAAGTGCCTTCGCCGGACCCCGAACCTCAGCCTTGCCCCGCAGCGTCGCGGCCTCCCCCCACCCCCGTCCCTTCTTGGTCCCGGGTCCCCGGGCTGGGAGCGGCCCCCAGCGCTGCCTTCCTTCGGGCCCCGCGCCTCGGAGATCCCGACCCTGCGCCCAGCGCCCGGCACCGACCGCCGTGGACGCGAAGCCACTCCGGGCGGTCCACCTGTCCGCTGCCCGTCTTTTTCCCTGATCGTCAAAAATTTCGCATTCAGTTATGGTGCCAAACACCATTTTGTTAGCGGACACTATTTTTTGATAAAAAATGATGCACGTAAGTCATGAAATACTTCCGCATTGTGAAGCGTTCAAACAGTGCAGAAGTGTAAAGGTTAAAAGTTCTGGTCTGCCGGTATCTCCCTCTTCCCCAGCCTACTCCCTTCTCTAGAGGTAACCCCTGCTAACTTGTTAGTGTATTTAGTAACAGTGATCATAAGTCGAATTTATGATGACCTTACTATGTGCCAGACACTGTTCTGAGTGCCTTACGTGGGTTATCTCATTTGTTCCTCAAAGAGTTACTAGGATTCCTATACAGGTTTTACAGAGAGAAATCGTGGTAATGAATTTAAGTAATTTGCCCAAGATCACACAGTACTGATGGCAGAATTGTGATCCAAATCAGCCAGCCTAACTCCAGAGCGTTTACTTTTAGCCAGTATTACTGTGCTGGATTGTGGGAAAAGAATCTTGGATTGAGAAATACAGAGTGACTTTGAGTTGGATAAAGGAATGAAGTACCTGGACTTTACAATGTGGTGGAGATAATAGATATTCCTAACTGGTTATTTAACTATCAGCTATTGTGTTGAAGCATCACTTCGGTTTTTCGGAAGCTTAAGGGCCTAAAGGAGCTTGCTTTACAGCAGTAAAAATACTTGTCCCCTATTGGTTCATGTGTATTGCGTCGCTGCCTGATATGAAAAGAAATGGATGAGTGTGGGGCAGCAGCAAATAAAATACTTGAGACCAATAGGATATCCATCTGACAATTTGTGCAGAACAGTCCTTAAGTAAGTCAACTTCTGTGTCATCCAGATAATTCAGATCAAGTTTGCTCGCTGAGTTAGTGGCTCAGAAATTGCATTCTGTGGGTTACTTATTGTCACAGTGATAGCCAAAGTTAAGTGGAGTGTCTCTTGGGTTCTAAGGCAAAGATGAGAATACGGTTCACCTTTGCTGTTTAGTTGCCAAGTCGTGACCAGACTCAGCAAACCCATGGACTGTATATTCCACCTTTTTCCATGAGATTTCCCAGGCAGGAATACTAGAGTGGGTTGCCATTTCCTTCTCCACGGGATCCTCCCCACCCCAGGATCAAACCTGTGCCTTCTGCATTGGCAGATGTATTCTTTACTACTGAGCCACCAGGGAAGCTGATGGTTCACTTTACTTATGTATGAAAAGAAAATTTCCTGGGAGTTTTAAACAGTGTATTTTCCTTTTTTTTAAAAACTTGCTGGTTAAGACAAGTCCCTGAAACCTTATTGTAAAAATGTATTTTTTAAAGGGGGACTTTTAAATTTAAGTAGATTTTACTGTTTAAGTTACAGCAAGATTTTGGAAGTGAAATCTCAGAATGAAGTTTTATGAAATTCTTTTGTAGAAGTAAATTGAAATGTTTCCTAGCTTTGGAATTTCACAAATTAGTTTAATACTCTTGTTTTTTAAAATACTTTAAAAAATTTAGTAGAGTTACTAATGAAAAGTTTTAAAAAATGTTTCAAGACCCACAAAGATACTGTTTTGAACTGGGCTTGTTAGTAGTCTTTTTTACTCAAGTGTTCTTAAACTTTTGCTTTGATAGAAACAGCCAGCCCAGCCTCTTTACCTGGCAAGAGAGGATTTTGAACATAGAAACTGGTAGTCACTAATAAAAAAAGCTCATACATTTTTTATATCCGTTTTTACATAAAGAGAAAGATTGCCTGATTCATATGTAATTTAGGGACATTGGCCTTTGGTTGGAATTGCTCTGTTTGTCTAAAGAGGACAAAAATTGCTGCAGTCCTGAGAAGCTTCTGTCTACATTGTATAGAAGTGGAATTGTTAATCAGCTAGATCAGCAGCCTGTAACCTCACTAGCAGATGTTGTCCCAGTTAGTAGGAAAGGTCACAGATCAAGTTAAAACCGGCTTAAATAATATAGAGAGATGATTGCTGTTCATAAATAATACATTAGTGAGTAAAAGAGGAATAGTTTTTTAAAACTATAGATGTAGTTAAATAACAGTAAACCCTGGACTAATCATTGAATATTCATTTCCTTGGAAGCTATTTCCTATGATTCATTGTACTCTATTAGTAAGTACTTTTTCATTCTCTGTGGAGTACCAGCTATTAATTAGAGTAAATATAACTGGTACAACTCTTTGTGTTTTGTTATATATACTCTTAGGGTAAAGAAGTATTTAATGTTAAAGGGACGAATCAATTTAGAGGAAAAGATTTCTGCTGGGTAGAGTACCTGCTAAGCTAAGAAAGGTTTCTTTCAGAATGTTGGCTTGGTGGGAAAGACTTTTACCTGGAAATTCTCACTTCATTAATTATCTTGAAAATCTTTTACTAAACTGAAAGATAGCAACCTTACACACAGACATCAAAAATGATCAATCTTGGTAAGCAGGTGTCAAAATTAATTGGCTGGTTCCATGGTAACTTAGCTCTTTTTTCCTAGTGTAGGGATTTCACTAGGGAATGAGTATTCTTCAAATGCTACTTTAGAAGGGAAGATTGATGGCTGGGGGGAGAAATGCAGCAGCAAATATGTTATCAAAAGTGGTGCTTCAGTTCTCTTAGGATTGATTTCAGCCTTCTGTTTCCATTTGAAAAGAATAAAACTCTCAGATTATAGGCCATTCTTCAACTAGGTAAAACAGAGTGAATACCGATCTTTAGCCAAAGCTAGACAGAAAGACTTAGGACCGAGAATCAGAAAGGACAATGCCAATTTGAAATACAGTAATCAAGGATATGATATATGAAATATATGCAAATTGGAATTACATTTACTTGGGCAGCATTGTATAACATTGGGCTAGAAAGCATTTTGCTACAAACTCTATTTGAATGAATAATACTCTGTTATAAGTTAGGTCTTTAGAATTATTTTTGTAGAGTAGTTGAGACTTATGTTTATATAAATTTATAATTTGAGTTCATACTTGGGGATTTATTTGCTTATATGACTTAGGAACCTAAGACTTCTAATTTCTCTTAGGTAAAGAAAATAGCTGAGATTAATGCTCTGAGATTGGAAAATAGCTCATTATATTCTAAATATTTTATAAATTTAAATTTATTATTAAAGTACATTTATTGAATATTCCTCTAATCATCTATTAAATCTTGCTGTATGTTTAACGTATGCAGATTTTTTTAAACCTCTTTGATCAGTCAAATATGGATGATGAATTTCACGTGTTTATAATAGAAGTAATCTATTTCTATTTTAACAGCAAAATGAAGATATACTACCAGGAGTGAGGTTACTGTTGTAAATAGAAAGCAGTAGGGTTAAATGTGTAAATATTTTTCTTAAGTTACTGCTAAAACTCCCAATATATGTGTGTATATACACACACATCATTTGGAATCCTTTTTAATAATAATAGAGAAGCTATCAATAACTATGATGTTTAAATTGAATGCTCCCTGTCCCCAAGTCTTTATTCCAAGCTAAGATTCTAATATGTAATTTATATGCATGGGTTCTTTTCATGTTATTAAACTATGAAAATCATACAATGGAATTTTATAATAATTTAAATTGAGTGTTTCTGAGATCCCCAACTGATAAGTTACTTGGAGTAGCATGGTTTTCAAGACCATGTGTCTGCATAATTTGGTTCCTCTAGCAGATGACTGACTCATTCTTCCAGCTTTCCTGCCTTTTAAAGTGCCTTAAAGTGCCACATTGCTTTTGGACTCAGGGCATTTCACACATACTGTTACAACTCTCTGAGACCTCTTTCCTGTGTGGTCTTTGCTTGACTGATTACTAAGCATCCTTCAAATTTTAGCATATCCTAGTGTCTGAAGGAAGCTTTTCTAACTCTTCAGACTACGTGACTCCTCATTATATACTCTTATAGCACTGTTTTTCGTTTGTAGCACTTTGAAAATGAATAATTAGAGTTGAAATTTTTTTTCTAAAAAATTATTTTTAAGAGCTTAATCAAGGTATAATTGACATGCAGTAAACTACAATTTAAAAAGTTTTGATGTATGTATGCCCCTCTTACACTATCATCGCAGTCAAGATCCTAAAAATATTAGTCACTCTCAAAAGTTCCTTCTTGTTGTTGTTCAGTTGCATGAGCTCTTTGCACCTCCATGGACTGCAGCACACCAGGCTTCCGTCTTTCACCATCTCCTGGAGTCTGCTCAAATTCAGGTCCATTGAGTTGGTGATGTCATCCAACCATCTCATCCTCTGCCGTCCCTTTCTCCTCCTACCTCCAATCTTTCTCAGCATCAGGGTCTTTTCCAGCGAGTTGGGCTCCTCGAATCAGGTGGCCAAAGTATTGGAGCTTGAGCTTCAGCATCAGTCCTTCCAGTGAATCTTCAGGGTTGATTTCCTTTTGGACTGACTTAATTTCATCTCCTTGCTGTCCAAGGGACCCTTTATAAAGAGTCTTTCCAGCACCATGGTTTGAAGGCATCAGTTCTTCTGTGCTCAGAATCCGCCTGCAATGCGGGAGACCTGGGTTCTATACCTGGGTTGGGAAGATCCCTTGGAGAAGGGAAAGGCTACCCACTCCAGTATTCTAGCCTGGAGAATTCCATCAACTATATAGTCCATAGGGTTGCAAACAGTCAGACACGATTGAGCAACTTTCCTTTAACTTTCAATGACTAATGATGTTGAATATCTTGTCATGTGTTTACTTGCCATCTGTAGTTTCATTTGATGAGGTGTCTGTTCAGATATTTTGCACATTTTAAAAATTGTTTTTTTCTTATTGATTTTTATAAGTTCTTTACGTATTATGCATACTATTTCCTTATATGTCATTTGCAAATATTTTCTTGCATGTTGGGGCTTATCTTTTCATTCTCTTAATGGTTTTCAGTGGATGGATGTTTTAAATTTAATGAATTACAGCTTCTCAAGTTTTTCCTTTTATGGATTTTTTTGTGTGTGTGTGTGTTAGTATCTAAGAAACCTTTGCCTAAATGAAAGATTTTCTTTAATTCTTTTTTTTTTTTTTAGAATTTTTGTAGGTTTATGCTTTGCATTTGAGTCCGTTTTGATTTACTTCTGCATTTAGTTTCTGGTGTACAGAAAATGAATCAGCTATATGAATACATATATCATATATATGAATACATATATATCCCCTCTTTATCTGATTTCCTCCCATTTAGATAACCACAGAGCAACGAGTAGAGTAGTGGGTTCTCATTAGTTGTCTATTTTATACACAATGTCAAAGTGTATATGCTGCTGCTGCTAAGTCTCTTTAGTCCTGTCTGACTCTGTGCGACCCCATAGACGGCAGCCCACAAGGCTCCCCTGTCCCTGGGATTCTCCAGGCAAGAACACCGGAGTGGGTTGCCATTTCCTTCTCCAATGCATGAAAGTGAAAAGTGAAAGGGAAGTCGCTCAGTCGTGTCCGACTCCGTGACCCCATGGACTGCAGCCCACCAGGCTCCTCCGTCCGTGGGATTTTCCAGGCAAGAGTACTAGAGTGGGCTGCCATTGCCTTCTCCTCAAAGTGTATATGTGTCAACCCTAATCTCCCAATTCATTTTACACCCCATCCCCTCCCTTTTTGTATTTTGATTTTGTATCCTTAAATCTTCCTAAAATTGTTTATAATAGTAGTAGTTTTTGGAGATTCCTTATGATTTTCTACCTACTTGATTATGTTGTCTGCAAATAAAGATACTTTAAGCCCTTTCTCTGCAATCTGGATGCCTTTCGTTTCTTTTCCTTGCCTTATCTCCCTGGCTAGAACCTCCATTATAGTGATATATACAGGGGATAAGGAGTAGTTGACTGTATCTTGTTCCTGATTTAAGGGGAAAATATTCAATCTTTAACCGTTAAATATGATAGGAAGTTTCTTGTAAATCCCTTTTATCACATTGAGGAAGTTCCTTTCTATTCTTAGTTTTCTGAGAGTGTTTATTGGAATTGAGTTGAGATTGTCATCTGCATCTGTTGAGATGATAATTTTTCATTTTAAGCTTAATATGAATTATATTGCTTAATTTTTGAATATTAAACCAGCCTTAAATTCCTGGGATGAACCACATCAGAAATGATATATTTTTATTTTTATGTATTCTTTGGATTTGATTTATTAAAATTTTTAAAGAATTTTTGTGTATATGTTCAGGAAGGATATTGTTTTGTTCTTTTCTTGTAGTAACTTTGTCTGGTTTCAGAGTCAGGGTAATGCTGGCCTCATAGAATGAGCTGGGACCTTCCTGTTCAATATGCCAGGAAAGTTTGTGTAGAACTGACATTATTTCTTCATTACATGTTTGGTAGGATTCAACAGTGAAGCCCTCAAGACTTGGAGTTAATTCTTTAAGTTTGAATTTAATTTATTTAATATAAACTCAGTTCATTTAATAGTTATAGCTAGAAGTTCAATTATTGAATATGTATAAGGCTGTATGAATAGCACTTAAACTTATTGTCTAGAGTATTGTTCACGTTGGTAAATATTCCTTGTGGATTATGAAAAGAGTATGTATTGTGCTGTTGATGGGGGAGTGTTCTGTAAATTTCAATTAGGTCAAGTTGGTTGATAGTTTTGTTCAAGATTTCTAAAACTTCTCTGATTTTCTGTCTGTTTCTGTCAGTTATCGAGAAGGCATATTGAAATCTTCAATTATAACTTTGTAATTATCTATTTCTCTGCAGTCATATCTATTTTTTTTCATGTATTTTGAGCCTCTGTTATTAGGTGCATGAAATTTTGTATTATATCCTATTGGTAAATTGATCCCCTTTTCATTATGGAGTGAGCATTTGTTGAAGAGGCTATCCTGTTTTCATTGATGTTTTGCTCTGTTGAAAATTAGTTGGTCATTTCTATATCTGTTTCTTGATTCTATTCTGTTCCATTGATCCATGTGTCTGTCCTTCTGGGGATGCCTTTTTTGACTATTGAATCTTTATAGTAAGTCTTGAAATTAGATAGAGATTTCTTCAACTGTTTTTATTTTTGAAAATTCATTTGTTTATTCTAGTTCATTTGCTTTTTCCATAGAAATTTTAGAGTCAGTTTGTCAATTTCTTAAAAAAAAAGCTGGAATTTTGATTGAGGTTGTGTTGATTCAAGAGATCCTTTTGGGTAGTATTGACATCTAGATAATAATGAGTTTCCCAGTCCTTCAACAGATATATTTCTTCATTTCTTTAGGTTTTCATTGATTTCTTTTCAGATACAGACCGTGAACATATTTTGTTAGTTTTGTACCCAAGTGGTTTGAATTCTTTGATGCTGTTATACTTGATGGTGTTTCTTTTAATTTCAGTTTCCAGTTGTTCTTTTTCATTATGTATAAATAACAATTGATTTTTGTATGTTGACCTAGTTTTCTGCAGTGTTGCTAAACTCAGTTTCAGTAGCTAGTCATACCTGTTCTACTTCTTCCTTTCCCCTTATATCCCCTGTTTTTCTTCTTGTTCTGTTGCACTAGCTAGGACCTTCAACCTGATGTTGAATAAGAGAAGAGTGGATATCCTTGCGTTGTTTCCAGTCTTAGGTGGAAAACGTTCAGTCTTTAAACATCTTTAAACATGAAGTATCATGTTAGCTGCAAGCTTTTTTTTTAAAATAAAGAAGTTCTCTGCTGTTCCTAATTTTGAGAGTTGATCATTATGTGATAACAGAAAATGTATATTGATCTGCCGCCGGTTCCTGGCATAGAGTTCTTAAAACCCTTATAATTTCCTAAGTGATAAGAGTACTGGAAGCATCTTGTGTTCTAATGTTGTTTTTTTACCTTTGTTCCTAACACAGAGCTCCTGAAACCCTTGTAATTTCCCTGGTGATCACATTGTGTTTTGTTCAATGAGGTGACTCACGGTGGGCTCCTGGTTGGCTCCTGGACTGGGGCTAGTTACCAGAAAGATCAAGTCATGCTTTGAAGCCTGGACTCTTCAGCCCTGTCCCCCGTTCTCTTGAGAAGGGAGAATGGCTGAAAGTAGAGATAATGATCTGTGATGTCTACATGGTCAACCCTCCATAAATACCCAAAGTTTGGGGTTTGGAGAGCTTCTTGGTTGATGAACACTTGGAGGTGCTGGGAGAATGATGTGCCTGGGCAGGGCAGGGAGATTCTGAACCCCATCACCCATACGTTATCCTCTGTAGCTCTTCCAGCTGGCTGTTCCTGAATTACATACTTTTATAATAAACCGGTGATCTAGTAAATAAAGTGTTTGAGTTCTGTGAGCCTCTGTAGCAAGCTGATCCGATACAAGGCGTGGGTGTTTGGATCCCCTGGCCTATGGCTAGTTGGTCAGAAGCATAGGTGTTAAACAGGATTGCAGTTGGTGTCAGAGTTGAGGGGGGAGCTTTATAGGACTGAACCCTTAACCCGTGGAACCTGATGCTGTCTCCTGTTGCACTCCAGAATTGAGCTGAATTCTTGGACACCCTTCTGGTGTCTGTGAGTTCCTTGGTTGTTGTCTTTGTTCAGTCGCTAAGTCATGTCTGACTCTTCGCAACCCCATGAACTGCAGCACCCCAGGCTTCCCTGTCCCTCGCCATCTCCTGGAGCTTGCCCAAGTTCATGTCCATTGCATCAGTGATGCCATCCCATCATCTCATCCTCTGTCGCCTTCTTCTCCTTCTGCCTTCAATCTTTCCCAGTGTCAGGGTCTTTTCCAGCGAGTCAGCTGTTTGCATCAGGTGGCGAAAGTGTTGGAGCGTCAGCCGAATTCCTTGGTAATGGGGGAAAACCGCCGTACATTTGGTGACCAAAGAGAAGGTGGTGTGAGTAGAAAAGGAGACTTAGGGGGAACAATACACGGTAGGGCAGAACTGGATCTTTTTCTACACAGGGGGAGAGGAACTGAGAGTTTTTCCATTTACAGTCATGTATGGGTATTTAATTTTGTCACATGATTTTTTCTACATCTATTGAGATAGTAATTTGATTTTTCTTCTTCTGAGTGTTAATATTGGTAAATAAAATTGATTTTCAAATGTTTAATCAACCTTGCATTCCTGGGGTAAACTCCTTGGTTTGCAATGTATTACACTTTTTATAAAGAAAGGCAATGCCAAAGAATGCTCAAACTGCTGCATAATTGCACTCATCTCACACGCTAGTAAAGTAATGCTCAAAATTCTCCAAGCCAGGCTTCAGCAATACGTGAACTTGTAAATGTTCAAGCTGGTTTTCGAAAAGGCAGAGGAACCAGAGATCAAATTGCCGACATCCGCTGGATCATCGAAAAAGCAAGAGAGTTCCACAGAAACATCTATTTCTACTCTATTGACTATGCCAAAGCCTTTGACTGTGTGGATCACAATAAACTGTGGAAAATTCTGAAAGAGATGGGAATACCAGACCACCCGACCTGCCTCTTGAGAAACCTTTATTCAGGTCAGGAAGCAACAGTTAGAACTAGACATGGAACAACAGACTGGTTCCAAATAGGAAAAGGAGTACGTCAAGACTGTATCTTGTCACCCTGATTATTTAACTTCTATGCAGGGTACATCATGAGAAATGCTGGGCTGGAAGAAGCACAACTGGAATTAAGATTGCTGGGAGAAATATCAATAACCTCAGATATGCAGATGACACCACCCTTATGGTAGAAAGTGAAGAGGAACTAAAAAGCCTCTTGATGAAAGTGAAAGAGAAGAGTGAAAAAGTTGGCTTAAAGCTCAACATTCAGAAAATGAAGATCATGGCATCTGGTCCCATCACTTCATGGGAAATAGATGGGGAAACAGTGGAAACAGTGTCAGACTTTATTTTTCTGGGCTCCAAAATCACTGCAGATGGTGACTGCAGCCATGAAATTTAAAGACGCTTACTCCTTGGGAAGAAAGTTATGACCAACCTAGACAGCATCTTAAAAAGCTGAGACATTACTTTGCCAACAAAGGTCCGTCTAGTCAAGGCTTTGGTTTTTCCAGTGGTCACGTATGGATGTGAGAGTTGGACTGTGAAGAAAGCTAAGCACTGAAGAATTGATGCTTTTGAACTGTGGTGTTGGAGAAGACTCTTGAGAGTCCCTTGGACTGCAAGGAGATCCAACCAGTCCATTCTAAAGGAGATCAGTCCTGGGTATTCATTGGAAGGACTGATGCTAAAGCTGAAACTCCAATACTTTGGCCACCTCATACGAAGAGCTGACTCATTGGAAAAGACCCTGATGCTGGGAGGGGTTGGGGGCAGGAGGAGAAGGGGATGACAGAGGATGAGATGGCTGGATGTTATCACCGACTTGATAGACATGAGTTTGAGTGAATTCTGGGAGTTGGTGATGGACCGGGAGGCCTGGTGTGCTGCGATTCATGGGGTCGCAAAGAGCCGGACATGACTGGGTGACTGAACTGAACTGAACACTTTTTATATATTGCTGGATTTAATTTCATAATATTTTGTTGAGGATTTTTGCTTATGTGTTGATGAGAGAGACTGCTCTGTAATTTTCTTGTAATATCTTTGGTTTCCTTATCATGGTATAATGCTAACCTTATAAAGTGAGTTAGAAATTGCTCCTTTTTTTTAATGTTTTCTGGAATAATTTATTTAGAATTAGTATTACTTTTTTCACAAATGTTTGACAGATTCATCAGTGATGCCATCTGGGCTTGTAATTTCTTTGTGGAAGGCTTGCAGCTGTGAACTCAGTTTCTTTAACAGGTGCAGGGATATTCATTTTATCTATTTCTTAAATGAGTTTCAGCAGATTGTACCTTTACAAAAATGAGTCCATTTCATCTTAGTTTTCAGATTTATGGACATAAAGTTGTTCATAATATTTCCTTACCCTTTTAAAATCTGTGGGGTTTTTAATATTTCTTCTTCAATTTTTGATATTGGTAGTTGATTTTTTTTTCCCTTCTTTTTTCCTGCTTAGTCTGGCTGGACATTTATTAATGTTGTCAGTCTTTTCAAAGAATATGTGTTTGGTTTCATTGATTCCTGATGTTTGCTTTTTCTTTGGTTGTTTTCAGCTTCATTGCTTGCTGCTTCCCCCCCTTTTTTTTGTTGCTAATTTTAAACCTAGGCCCACAATAGTGAAAACCCCAAATCTTAACCTCTGGATTACCAGGGAATTCCCTGCTTCCTTTGGTTTTAATTTGTTTTTCTTAAGATGAAAAGGTTTGGTCATTAATTTGATATATTTCTTCATTTCAATAAGAATATTTGAATGCTATACATGTTCTTCTAAGTACTGCTTTAGCTGGATCTCACATATTGTGATATGCAGTAGTTTGATTTTATTTGGTGTCATTAAACTAATTTATACTTTACCTTGAGACATTCTCTTTGGCTAATGTAGAAGTGTTTTGTTTAATTTCCAAATATTTGGGAATTTACAAGATCTTTTTCTTCTATTTATTTCTAGTTTAATCCTACTATGTTAAAAAAATGTTATCTTGTATGATTCCAGTTTTCATAAATTAAGGCTTGTTTTTTGGACTTGATATGGTCTGTTGTGGTGAATGTTGCATGTGCAGTTGAAACAATGTACTTTTTTGTTGTTGACTGGAGTGTTTTACAGAAAAGTCAAGATGGTCAAGTTGGTTGTTTAAATTGTTCAGCTCTTTTATATCCCTAGTGATACTCTATCCACTTGTTCTGTTGATTACTTAAAGAGGAGTGTCGAAATTTCCAACTTTATGGATCTATCTGTTTGTTTCCTTTCCTTTCTGTCCGTTTTGCTTCTTGTATTTTGAAGCTTCTTTTGTGGACACACAATTAGAATTGCTATGTCTTTTCGGTGAACTGACCCATTCATCATCATGTAACTTCCTGTTTTTCTTTGGTTATTGTTTTTACTTTGAACTCTACTTTGACATTAAGAGCCGCAGTAGTTTTGCTTATTGTTTGCTTTATGTATCTTTTTTGATTTGGAAAGAATAAGGCGTGCTTTTATGTATGTGGTTGTGTTGTTCAATTGTTGTGTCCAACTTTCTGTGACCCCATGGACTGTATGTAGCCCACCAGGCTCCTTCTGTCCATGGGCTTTTCCAGGCAAGAATAATGGGGTGGGTTGCTATTTCCTTTTCCAGGGGATCTTCCTGACCTAACATATGTATGTTTGCATATGTAAATATATATATATATATAATCCAGTCTGATAATCTCTGTCTTTATATTGGTCTGTTGAGGTTGTTTACGTTAATGTATCCAGATATCTTTTAGCATTCCATTTAAATTTTCCATTGTCCCTTTGGGTGTTTGTATTATTTTTTAGTGGTTATGCTAGTGTGTTAGTGATTACCATATGCCTAGGTAGCTTTTTATACTCTATTCAGAGTTAATATTTATATTACTTTAGGAAAATTAAGAAATTTTGGAATCACATAGGTCCATTTGTCCTCATCCACTGACCTTTGTTATGATTGTCATATATATATATGTATACATATATGCTCAGTCATGTCCAACTCTTTGTAATTCTGTGGATGGTGGCCCACCAGGCTCCTCTGTCCATGGGATGTCCCAGGCAAGAATACTGAAGTGGGTGTATATATACATGTGTGTATATATATATATATCTCACATCTACATGTATGGCATATCCCATCAAATAAAGGTATAAATTTTGCTTTCAAAAATCATACATATTTTAAAGAATCCAAGAAGGGGAAAACAATCTTTTTACACTTTCTCGTATAGCTGCTCTTTCTTTTGCTCTTTATTTCTCAAGATATAAATTTCCTGCTAGGCTCATTTCCCTTTTGTTTGAGTTGCTTCCTTTTGCCTTTTTTTGAGCACGACTGCTGCTGATGGATTATCTTAGTTTTCCTTGTTCTGAAAGTGAAAGTTGCTCAGTCGTGTCCGACTCTTTGTGACCCCATGGGGTCACTGTACAGTGCATGGAATTCTCCAGGTGAGACCTGCTAGGCTCATTTCCCTTTTGTTTGAGTTGCTTCCTTTTGCCTTTTTTTGAGCACGACTGCTGCTGATGGATTATCTTAGTTTTCCTTGTTCTGAAAGTGAAAGTTGCTCAGTCGTGTCCGACTCTTTGTGACCCCATGGGGTCACTGTACAGTGCATGGAATTCTCCAGGTGAGAATAGTGGAGTGGGTAACCTTTCCCTTCTCCAGGGGATCTTCCCAACCCAGGGATCAAACCCAGGTCTCCCACATTGCAGGCAGATTCTTTACCAGCTGAGTCACAAGGGAAGCCCAAGAATACTGGAGTGGGTAGTCTATTCTGAGAATGTCTTTATTTTGCCTTGTTTACTGAAGGATATTTTCCCAAGTACAGAATTCTGGGTTGACAGTTCTTTTCTCTTAGTATTTTAAAGATGTTGCTTGACTCTCTTCTAGCTTTCATGGTTTCTGATGAGAAGTCTGCAGTCATTCTTTTCTAATTGTTTTTCCCCTGTATGTCCAATTCCATTTTTCCTACTTAGTTCTAAGCTTTTTATATATCTTTTGTTTTTAGCAGTTCAGATTCTGATGTATCTGGATGTAGCTTTCTTTGAATTTACCCTGGTTAGGGTTTGCTGAGCATCTTGAATTTATATTTCTGTCTTTCATCAAATACAAGGATTTTTTAAAACATTATTTCTTGAAAGATATTTTTCTGCACCAGTCTTTTGCCCTTCTCTTTCTGGGACTTAAGTGATACTAATGTTAGACTTTTGTTTAGTACCATGAATCCTTGAGGCTCTGTTCTTTTTTTTTTTTTCTTTCTTTAGATTGTATAATTTCTATTGAACTACCATCAGCTTCACTGACTGTTGCCTCTGTAGATGCTTTTGAACCCATCTAGTCATTTTAAAATGTAAGATATATTTTCCAATCGTAACATTTCTGTTATATTCTTTTTTATGAATTCTTTTTCTCAGTTAAAAACGTTTCTTTCCATTTCATTTAAGTGCCTTTACCTCATGGAGTCCAGTTATAATAGCTAACATCTTTGATGATTCCAATTTCTGGATTTTCTTAGGATTGATACCTGTTGATTTTCTCTTCCATTGAGAATTTGTCACATGGTCCTAGTTCTGTGGGTGTTGAGTGGTTTTGGATGTATTCTGGAGTTATGTAGGTTCTGGTCCTGGAGAACATTGATTTATTTAGTTATTTGATGATGGTGGTCGTGGAGCTCAGTCACGTCTGACTTTCTTCAACACTGTGGATGCTGGCCCGCCAGGCTCCTCTGTTCATGGGATGTCCCAAGCAAGAGTACTGACGTGGGTTACCATTTCCTCCTCCAGGGGATCTTCCTAACCCAGGGATGAAACCTGCATCTCCTGCATTGGTAGGCAGAATCTTTACCACTGAACCACCTGAAAAGCCCTGTCTGTTTATTTGTATTTATATAGTAGGCAACCCACCAGTTAGATACAAGTAGCAAATTCTCCCGGAGAAGGCAATGGCACCCCACTCCAGTACTCTTGCCTGGAAAATCCCATGGACGGAGGAGCCTTGTAGGCTGTAGTCCATGGGGTCACTAAGAGTCGGACTCGACTGGGCGACTTCACTTTCACTTTTCAGTTTCATGCATTGCAGAAGGCAATGGCACCCCACTCCAGTGTTCTTGCCTGGAGAATCCCAGGGATGGGGGAGCTGGTGGGAGGCCGTCCATGGGGTCGCACAGAGTCGGACACGACTGAAGCAACTTCGCAGCAGCAGCAGCAGCAGCAGCAGCAGCAAATTTTCTGTCGTGCTTTCGGAGGCCAGTGGTTCTAATCTTAGTTCCATTTTCAAAGCCTTTGGATCTGAATGCACACATGCGACTCAGGGATTAGTCTGAAACTTTGCAATGTTTTAAATTTTATTTCGGTTCTCAAAGCCTCTGTTAAGCTGCTTTTGGGTCTGTCCCACACATTAGCAGTTCAGATGGAGCCCAAGTCTTCTGTGGGTTCATATACAGAATTGGAACATCTCCATCTTCAGTTCCTCTTTCTTATGATTCCTCCCACACTCTTTGTCTTGAAAGGACACTTTGGGCCAGTTATTCTTGCTGTTGAAGAGACAGGATTTCTCTTAAGATTTGATCTACACTTGCATGTGCTGCTGCCGTTCTAGCCAGGCTTGGCCATCCTTGCCATCTCTCTGGCCATTTTTTTGTCAGGTCCTAAAGTTTTCTTTCTTGAGTTGTTGCAGTAGGCCTTTGATTAATCTCTCTGATTTTTTTTTTTTTTTCTTCTTGCTAATTTATCCTGTACTGCTGCCAGAGTTTGTTTGATAGAAGAAAAATTTGATCATATCTCTCTTTTGTCTTAGAGAAGGAAATGGCAACCCACTCCAGTATTCTTGCCTGGAAAATCCCATGGGCAGAGGCGCCTGGAGGGCTGCAGTTCATGGGGTCACAAAGAGTTGGACACGAGTGAGTGACTGAGCACTCTTTTGCCTAAAAACTGGAGTATTTAAGATAGTGAGTGATGCCAAGGATTCTGATGAAGGATCTGTTGTCATTTAAATTGTTATTCTCCTTTAGGTAATATGTCATCTTCCTTTGTCTTTTTTTTTGCTTAGGTTTTCAGAAATTTGGTTATGAAGTGCAGTTCTTTGAGTTTACTTTATTATTTGTTCAGCTTCTTGTAAGTTTGTATCTTTTTCAAAATTTGCAAAAAGTTCATTTCTTCAGAAATTTGTTTCAGCTCTCCAGTTTTTAATTCTCCCATGATTCCAATGAGACAAATGTGAAATGTTTTTTTATTAACTTTTAGGTCAGTACAGCTCTGTTTATTTCCTTCAGCCTCTTCTATCTATTCAGTTTGGATGATTTTTATTTATGTATCTTTATGTTCACTGATTCTTTCCTCTGTCTGCTCTATTCTCCTCTTGGGCCCATCTTGTGAATTTTTAATGAGAAGTTTAATTTATTATATTTTTACATTTTGTTCTTCTTTATGTCTTCTGTTTCTTTGCTGAAACTTTTATTTTTATATTTGTTTCAAAAATGTTTGTATCTGTTGTTGGGCCATTTTTCTGATAACTGCTTTAAGATTCTTGACAGATAATTCCAGGATTTTTGACATATTAGTAATGGTACCTGCTGATGATCTCTTCTCAGGTGAGTTGAGATTTTATATGGCAATTAATTTTGGATTGTATTCTGAATTATTTTGAGTACTGTGAATGAGACTCTTGTTCCTGTTTAAATTTTCTGTTCTAGGAGGCAGTCATCTCATTTTGGCATATATGATGTAGCAGCTTTATTGAGTTATAAATTATAGCCATGATATTCATACATACCATAATACCATTTTAGAGTATATGATTCACTGGTCTTTAATATACTCAAAGAGTGGTGCAGCCATCAGGACTCTCTAGTTTTAGAACTTTTTCATCACCCTGTAAGGAAACCCACACCCATTTGTAGTTACTCTCCATTTTCTTACCCTCCAATTCCATTAATTTAGGTAGCTGCTAATCTACTTTCTCTGTGAGATTGCTTCTTATGGACATTTCTTATAAGTGGAATCATATAATCCTATGATCTTTTGTCCCTGACTTCTCTTGCTTAGCATGTTGTCAAATTTCATTGTATCGTATTCCACATTTGTTTTTCTGTTTATCAGCTGGTGGACATTTGGGTTATTTCTATCCTTTGGGTACTATGAATAATGCTGCTATGAATTTTTGTGTACATGTTTTGGACACGTTTTAATTTCTTTTGGGTGTAACCTAGGAGTGTGCTGGCTCTTTATTGTGCTGAGATTCGAAGACCCATTCAGTTACAATCTAGTTGGCTTTGGCGGTGCTGTTCTCGTCTGCCTTGCATTCCATACCATAGTTCAGTTCTGTAAGTTTTTGCTGTGTTGATTCTGATTAGTTTCACACACATGTGAAACTGTATGTGGGAATGTTCAGGACTTCATACTGGATGTAAAGAATCCCATTGCACCTTTCTTTGTCATTTCTTTCCATTCTCTAGTTAGGAGGATGTGTGTATTAGTTGCTCAGTTGTGTCCGACTCTTAGTGANGCAATGGCACCCCACTCCAGTACTCTTGCCTGGAAAATCCCATGGACGGAGGAGCCTTGTAGGCTGTAGTCCATGGGGTCACTAAGAGTCGGACTCGACTGGGCGACTTCACTTTCACTTTTCAGTTTCATGCATTGCAGAAGGCAATGGCACCCCACTCCAGTGTTCTTGCCTGGAGAATCCCAGGGATGGGGGAGCTGGTGGGAGGCCGTCCATGGGGTCGCACAGAGTCGGACACGACTGAAGCAACTTCGCAGCAGCAGCAGCAGCAGCAGCAGCAGCAAATTTTCTGTCGTGCTTTCGGAGGCCAGTGGTTCTAATCTTAGTTCCATTTTCAAAGCCTTTGGATCTGAATGCACACATGCGACTCAGGGATTAGTCTGAAACTTTGCAATGTTTTAAATTTTATTTCGGTTCTCAAAGCCTCTGTTAAGCTGCTTTTGGGTCTGTCCCACACATTAGCAGTTCAGATGGAGCCCAAGTCTTCTGTGGGTTCATATACAGAATTGGAACATCTCCATCTTCAGTTCCTCTTTCTTATGATTCCTCCCACACTCTTTGTCTTGAAAGGACACTTTGGGCCAGTTATTCTTGCTGTTGAAGAGACAGGATTTCTCTTAAGATTTGATCTACACTTGCATGTGCTGCTGCCGTTCTAGCCAGGCTTGGCCATCCTTGCCATCTCTCTGGCCATTTTTTTGTCAGGTCCTAAAGTTTTCTTTCTTGAGTTGTTGCAGTAGGCCTTTGATTAATCTCTCTGATTTTTTTTTTTTTTTCTTCTTGCTAATTTATCCTGTACTGCTGCCAGAGTTTGTTTGATAGAAGAAAAATTTGATCATATCTCTCTTTTGTCTTAGAGAAGGAAATGGCAACCCACTCCAGTATTCTTGCCTGGAAAATCCCATGGGCAGAGGCGCCTGGAGGGCTGCAGTTCATGGGGTCACAAAGAGTTGGACACGAGTGAGTGACTGAGCACTCTTTTGCCTAAAAACTGGAGTATTTAAGATAGTGAGTGATGCCAAGGATTCTGATGAAGGATCTGTTGTCATTTAAATTGTTATTCTCCTTTAGGTAATATGTCATCTTCCTTTGTCTTTTTTTTTGCTTAGGTTTTCAGAAATTTGGTTATGAAGTGCAGTTCTTTGAGTTTACTTTATTATTTGTTCAGCTTCTTGTAAGTTTGTATCTTTTTCAAAATTTGCAAAAAGTTCATTTCTTCAGAAATTTGTTTCAGCTCTCCAGTTTTTAATTCTCCCATGATTCCAATGAGACAAATGTGAAATGTTTTTTTATTAACTTTTAGGTCAGTACAGCTCTGTTTATTTCCTTCAGCCTCTTCTATCTATTCAGTTTGGATGATTTTTATTTATGTATCTTTATGTTCACTGATTCTTTCCTCTGTCTGCTCTATTCTCCTCTTGGGCCCATCTTGTGAATTTTTAATGAGAAGTTTAATTTATTATATTTTTACATTTTGTTCTTCTTTATGTCTTCTGTTTCTTTGCTGAAACTTTTATTTTTATATTTGTTTCAAAAATGTTTGTATCTGTTGTTGGGCCATTTTTCTGATAACTGCTTTAAGATTCTTGACAGATAATTCCAGGATTTTTGACATATTAGTAATGGTACCTGCTGATGATCTCTTCTCAGGTGAGTTGAGATTTTATATGGCAATTAATTTTGGATTGTATTCTGAATTATTTTGAGTACTGTGAATGAGACTCTTGTTCCTGTTTAAATTTTCTGTTCTAGGAGGCAGTCATCTCATTTTGGCATATATGATGTAGCAGCTTTATTGAGTTATAAATTATAGCCATGATATTCATACATACCATAATACCATTTTAGAGTATATGATTCACTGGTCTTTAATATACTCAAAGAGTGGTGCAGCCATCAGGACTCTCTAGTTTTAGAACTTTTTCATCACCCTGTAAGGAAACCCACACCCATTTGTAGTTACTCTCCATTTTCTTACCCTCCAATTCCATTAATTTAGGTAGCTGCTAATCTACTTTCTCTGTGAGATTGCTTCTTATGGACATTTCTTATAAGTGGAATCATATAATCCTATGATCTTTTGTCCCTGACTTCTCTTGCTTAGCATGTTGTCAAATTTCATTGTATCGTATTCCACATTTGTTTTTCTGTTTATCAGCTGGTGGACATTTGGGTTATTTCTATCCTTTGGGTACTATGAATAATGCTGCTATGAATTTTTGTGTACATGTTTTGGACACGTTTTAATTTCTTTTGGGTGTAACCTAGGAGTGTGCTGGCTCTTTATTGTGCTGAGATTCGAAGACCCATTCAGTTACAATCTAGTTGGCTTTGGCGGTGCTGTTCTCGTCTGCCTTGCATTCCATACCATAGTTCAGTTCTGTAAGTTTTTGCTGTGTTGATTCTGATTAGTTTCACACACATGTGAAACTGTATGTGGGAATGTTCAGGACTTCATACTGGATGTAAAGAATCCCATTGCACCTTTCTTTGTCATTTCTTTCCATTCTCTAGTTAGGAGGATGTGTGTATTAGTTGCTCAGTTGTGTCCGACTCTTAGTGACCTCATGGATTGTAGCTTGCCAGGCTTCTGTCCATGGAATTCTCCAGGCAAGAACACTGGAATGGTTTGCCATTCCCTTGGTGCTAACTCTGCTGTCGTTCGCTTAGTGCAGGGCAGAGATGGTCCACCCGGCAGTCTCTGTAGCTGCTGCACCCTCAGGGGGGAGAGGCAACAGTGTTGCCTCTTTGCTGCTATTTGCTTAGTACAGGCGGGATGGTTGAAGTGACTCCACCCCCATTTACTCCCTCCGGGACCCCCATGAGGAGGGAGAGATACCGTTTTCCCCCATAGGATGTGGGGAATGTAAGCATTTAAAAAATAAAACATTTAAAAATAAAGCCACTGTGTAAATTAGGAACTTCTAAGTTGATTCTCTGTCTCTTATAAAAAATAGAAGATTAAGAGCATTTTTCACATTTTGATGCCAGACTTCATTTGTACTTTATGACACTATAATTATGCTAATAATGATTTTTTTCTAGAAAATAGAATTTATTGTTCCAGCTATCTCATGTAAGACTAGTATTAATGGCATTGAAACTAGCATTTCCCAAGTTAAATTTTGAGTTTAGAGGAGAAATGATATTATGTGGTGAGAAAAGCTTTTGCATGTATTGCTGTTTTCATTGTTGATAAAAATCCTGTTGTTATTCTCATTTTACAATTGCAGTAGATAATGAAAAACCTCAAGCAGTTATTTATGCAAAGTCTGATAGCTACTAAATTGATAGCTGGGTTGCCAAACAGGTCTTTTTGGGTCTTTTTCCGTAGCAAGCCATCTTCTACTCTTCAATATAAAGTTTCTCCTTAGGTATAAACTTCTAATCATGTGGATTTCTAGGTAGCATAGGGGTTCTTAGGATCATGAGTTTTGGCATCAAACTGACACAGATTTGAGATCTGTTTCTTCCATTGTGCCTTGAATGTTGCATGGATTTACTTTGTTGCTTTATTGAACACTTGTTAAGTTTTATGTCATTATAGTTTTAAAACAGTTTTGTGCAATAAGTGTTATTACTCTAATTATTTTACTCACAAAGAGACTGTGGCTTAGGGAGTTTGCGTGACATATCCAGCAGGTGGCCAGGCTTGTAGCTCTTCTGAAGGTTTTCATGTTTCTTCTGGTTTCTTAGTCGTGTCTATTCCTGAGTGAAAAGAGAATATTCTACAGAGTTCTTACGTGTCCTTTATGAAGTTAATATGAATGAGTGCATTTTACAGCATACAGAGATACCGAAAGAAATGTTTAAGTTCATTAAATAATTCTCCATGATGTAGCAGTATTTCATGTGTCTCCAAGCTTGTTGATTATTTGAATGTGTATTATAACAGGATTTTTCATCTCAGGTTCCTGGATGGGCTGTGAGTGGTTGGTGAATCCTCAGATTTCTATGTTGTTGTTCAGTCGCTCAGTCGCTTCTGGCTCTTTGAGACCCTATGGACTGCAGCACGCCAGGCTTCCCTGTCCTTCACCATCTCCTGGAGCTTGCTCAAACTCATGTCCATCGAGTCAGTGATGCCACCCAACCATCTTGTCCTCTGTCTCCCCTTCTCCTCCTGACTTCAGTCTTTCCCAGTATCAGGGTCTTTTACAATGAGTTGGCTCTTCACATCAGGTGGCCAGAATATTGGAACTTCAGACTCAGCATCATTCCCTCCAGTGAATATTCAGGATTGATTTCCTTTAGGATTGACTGGTTTGATTTCCTTGCAGTCCAAGTTATTTTCAAGATCTTGTCTTCTCCAACACCACAGTTCAAAAGCATCAGTTCTTTGGCACTTGGCCTTCTTTATGGCCCAACTCTCACATCCATACATGGCTTCTGGAAAAACCATAGCTTTGCCTAGACAGACCTTTGTCGGCAAAGGAATGGCTCTGCTTTTTAGTATGCTGTCTAGGTTGGTCATAGCTTTTCTTCCAAGGAGCAAGTGCCTTTTAATTTCATGGCTGCAGTCACTATCTGTGGTGATTTTGGAGCTCTAAGAAAATAAAATCTGTCACTGTTTCCATTGTTTCCCCATCTATTTGCCATGAAGTGATGGGACTGGATGCCATGATCTTAGTGTTTTTGAATGTTGAGTTTTAAGCCAGGTTTTTCACTTTCACCTTCATCAAGAGGCTCTTTAGTTCATCTTCACTTTCTGCCATAAGGGTGGTGTCATCTGCGTATCTGAGATTATTGATATTTCTCCCAGGGCTCTTCCCAACCCAGGGATCAAACCCAGGTCTCCCACATTGCAGGCGGATTCTTTACTGTCTGAGCCACCAGGGAAGCCCAAGTAGCCCTTCTCCAGGGGATCTTTCCGACTCAGGAATTGAACCTGGGTCTCCTGCATTGCAGGCAGATTAATTACCAGCTGAGCTACCAGGGAAGCTCTCAGATTTGTATATAAAATATTATTTGTATGAATTTTTCTAAGCAGGAGGTAATAGCTTTTACAAGATTCTCAAAAATGATCTCAGATCTCAAAATGGTAAGAATCATTGTATTGTAGGAAAGGAAGTATAATAATGGTCATGTGTATGTACAATTAAAAATAGTTTTTGACAGATGGAATGATTTATCAAAAAAACTATCAAAAGTAGTTTTTAAATTTATTTTTTCAAAAAGTTTAGGAAGATTATACAATGAGGATAATAATTCTCCCCATTATAGATTGAATTATAGTATTCAATATTTGTATTACCTGAATATCTATATTACATGTAGATACATCTAGATACAATGAATCTCTTTCTCTCTCTATATATATGTGTGGTGTAGGTATGTTTGTGTGTGTATATATATAGATATATATACCTGACATATTTCTATGGATCTCCATCTTTGTTTCCATCACTCCATCTATATGATACGTATCATTATTTTATATGTTCTACATTTATTTGTTATTTGTATATTGTCTCCCCTCTTTCTAGACCTAAGTTGTCCTATGTGGCAGTCACTATCCATGTGTGGCTATTAAAGTTAATTGAAATAAAAGTTTAGAGGTTCAGTTCACTTTTTGCACTGGTCACATTTCAAGTACTCAAGAGACACGTGTGCCTAGTGATTACCATATCGCACATATATAAAAACATTTTTATCATTTCAGGAAGTTCTGTTGGACAGCATTGTTCTAGAATGTAAGGTCCAGGAGGACAAAGACATTTTTAAACTTTTTTTTTGTTGTTATCTATTTTAGCAGCTTTATTGAGATGTAATTTGCATAACATAAATCTCACCAATTTAAAGTTTACCATTTAATGGTTTTTAAGATACACTTAGAGAGTTGTGCATCTGTAACTATAACTTTAGAACATTTTATCATTCCATAAAGTCAACCGTGTATTTAAGAACGTTCACTCTCCTTTCTTTCCCTAGGTTAATATTAATCTGCTTTCTAAAGACCTTTCAAAATCTTATCCCCCACACCAAGAATATTGCTTGGCATTTAAGATGGCCCTCATGACCTTTGCTCTCTGGTGTTGCTCTCATGATTTTATGTTGTATGGCCAAAAGGAGACTACCTCAGTAGACTTAATCTAGTCACATGGGCCATTTAAAAGTGGCTCAGGATTGTTGGAAGGAGAGGAAGCCAAAGACTGGAGGTGCAAGAAGGACTTAACATACTGTTGCTGGAGGGTTTAAGATGCAGGGGCCATGTGGAAAAGGACTCTAGAGTGACCTCTGGGAGCTGAGAGCCACCCCTGGACAGCAGCTGTCAAGGAAACGGGAATTTCCCTGACTCAAAGAATTGAACTTTGTCAACAAGCTGAATGAGTTTGCAAGTGGACTCTTTTCAGAAGCCTCCAGATAAGAACTCAGCTCAGCTAACTCTCATCTGAGTCCACAGGGACTCCGACCTATAGGACTGTGAGAAAATAATATTGAAAAGCATGCTCTTTGGGATTTCTAAGTTTATGGTAGTTTGTTAACACAGCAATAAAAATAAAACAAATTCAAGAATACATATAGCAACAAATCATTGAAAGAAGGTATTCTGTTTGAATTAATCATATTATTCAATTAACCAGAAATTAAATCATTTCTTTAAGCATGGTAGTCAATTGAGTTTTGTTATTTTTAACGACAATAATATAGGATAATTTGTGGGTTTAGTTTCTTATAATGCTTTGTGTACATCTTCCTTGGCTTTCTTTGATCTACCATGATTATTTACACTCTAAATGATTTTAGAGGAATCATTTAAATGGTTATTCAGACTCTATTTTAGAGGAATGATTTTAGAGGAATTCATAGTCTGAGTGATTGGTATAAGTTTACTAATTGATAAGAAAGATGCTGTGGAATTTTAATGGTCTCATCAGTTTGGCCTCAGTGTTTTTCTGAAACACTGCTTGAGCCAAAGATACCTGTTTTATCCTGTAGGTACCTAAAAATGCTACCTAAAGATGAATCAGAAAATTTTGTTATAGACACATTAAGGTTCTGAAATGATTAGTAGATGTGATGTCAGTTTAGCCAAAGGGGAAGAGGTCGTCTGTGTTATTAGATAGTAGATGAGTTTGAAAAGAATGATTAGCATGTGGAAGGGACTATGTAACTAAAAAAATACTTGAATTATATAATTTATCCATAGGCAGCGCTAGGCAATTGCTGGTCCATAGTTCCAGGCAGAGCCCTTACTGTGTAGAGGAAGGTAGGCAGAATGTATCACCTCCGAGCTGGCTGAGCCTCACTTGTCCAGGTTTCTCTTCTTAACTTACCAATCAGAAGTCACCGCATCCCCGCTGGGGAAGAGGAGGGAGTGAGATGTGGCAAGAGAGGCCAGGAGTGTCAGGCTCATCAAAATCCTTCCACACGGAAACATGAAGAGTGGACCATATATGCTCTCTTACAGTCACTAAAAAAAATAAAAAAAGAATTATGACTGAGAACAGCCTCTCCAAAATTGAAATGGCTTTGCCTAATAATTTTTCTTCCTGTCTTTGCAGTTTCCTTGCTTGATGTGGAACTCAACTTGACACTAACTGTATATAACATGGCCAGAAATCTGAAAGTAAATTAAATGCTTAATTATATTATTTGGCCCACAGATACTCAAATATTTGATTGAGGTCTCTGAGTACCAAGAATAACTGTTGTCAAGTCCAATATAACTTATCCATTGATAAGTATTGACATACAGTAATTGACGGATTGAAATGATGAAATCTTTTTGAGATTGGTCTTAGTAACATTCTGCCTGAAGACACTGTTTTGTCCTGGCAACTGTTTGAAGTCTGGTTGAAGGTGAAATTGGTAAAGATTAACAATGGGGATGGGGCTTCCCTGGTGGCTCAGTGGTAAAGAATCTGCCTGCAGTGCAGGAGACCTGGATTCTATCCCTGGGTCGAGAAGATCCCCTCGAGAATGGAGTGACTACCCACTCACAGTATTCTGGCCTGGAGAATCCCTTAGACAGAGGAGGCTGGTGGGCTACAGTCCATATGGCTGCAAAGAGTCAGACATAACTGAGCGACTAACTCTCACTCAGCAATGGGAATACAGTATTTTGAAGGATCATAGAAAAGAGTTCTCTTTATTTGCTGGAGGGAGATGGTGATGGTTCTACCAGTGGCATTCAACCAGAAGTCAGTGATTTTCCACCCCAGATCCTGGGAGAGTGAGGAATAAAAGTGCCTTCCTTCAATACTAGGCTTGATAGCTAAGCAAGCACATACTGTTTGCTATCAGTGAGGTCAGTGTGTAGACATTTTAGTTAGTGTGTGCTGGAGGCCAGTCCAGTTGCTATATGCAGCTTAGTTAGTGTACTTACATGGGGGAAAATATTAGCTAATAAAGTCAATACTGCTGTGGCCAGGATATGGCTTGTACAAATTAGTGATCTCCAAAATGGGCTGATACCTAAGGTGACTTAACTGGAGTGTGGGAAGAAAACATTAGGGCTTCTGTTACTATTATTTGAAATTTTAATTCCTTAAATTTGTGCTTCATCGTACATAATATCTAAATGGTCTATGTTTATTAACATGTAAATACACATATAAGAGAAGGAAATGGCAACCCACTCCAGTATTCTTGCCTGGAGAGTCCCATCGACAGAGGAGCCTGGTGGGCTACTGTTCATGGGATCACAAAGAGTCAGATACGATAAGCACACACATACATCTATTTATGTAGTAAAAAATATTCCTGATGAGAGGACATGATAATTAAAGTTTGGAGACTTCTACTGTAGTGGACAAAGTCGTCTCACCTCAGCTTTTGTTAGGGGTCAGGTGGACAGAGAGTGCAGACTTGGGAGTGAGGATGCACAGCACGCTATAAAGAAAGCAAGAAGTGGTACAGGCTCAGCAGGGTGTAATACAATAACGTATCAGAGTGCAGAGGGGAAGAATACCAGTGAATATAATCTAGAGGTTCTCTTCATTTTATTTAAAATAAGTCAATAAATAGTAATATTTTAATTAAAAACACTATTTATATATACTTGCATGTGAAGTTTACTTCCAAAGGCAACTCTGGGTAAAGACTATCTCTGGGTGGATCTGATTTTTTTCTCTCTAGAGTGGTTATGCTGGCAATAAACCCATATACTTTGATAAGCAGTACTTGTTGTTTCCTGTAATTCTTGATAATATTAAAACGATTGCATTTTTCTTATTTTTAAAATGTCTTAATCAGAGTTTGTATTCATGGCCAGGGTAGAGAATAACACTTAAATTGATTTAATGTTAATTCTGTTTAATGTTTCTGCTGGTTTTCCTGCGTTTAGTAGTGGCCATTCCTGTGTTATAAACATCTTAGCGTGCTTATTTGATTAAGGACTCTGATTGAAGCGTTTCAGCTGGTGAGACATTGGCAAGGCATATGGGCATGTGCAGGCATCTACACAGAGATTGGCAAACTTCTTCTGTGAAGGGCCAGATAGTAGATATTTTAGGCTTTGTAGGCCATATGGTCTCTGTTGCTACTACTCAACTGTTCTTGTAGCATGTAAGCAGTCTTAGATATATGTAAACAAATGGGTGTAGCTGTGTTCCAATAAAACTTGATTTACACAGACACACAATAGGCTACAGGTTTATGGAGCCCTGATCTGGATTAACCATATCAATATGGTTCTCAATTTAGGAACACAAGTGCTACAAAGTATGAGAGAAGTTAATTGCTTGAAACTTAGAATGCATTGTAGAACCAACACGAGAAACAGAAGCAGCCTCTTTTACCTTTTATGGAGCTGAACTCGTTTCCTCCTCTGCGGCACCATGGACTGCAGTGCGCCAGGCTCCCCTGTCTGTCATCTCCCGGAGCTTGCTCAAACTCATGTCCATTGAGTCGGTGATGCCATCCAACCGTCTTGTCCTCTGTCATCCCCTTCTCCTCCTGCCTTCAGTCTTTCCCAGCATCAGGGTCTTTTCTAATGAGTCAGCTCTTCATATCAGGTGGCCAGAGGATTGGAGCTTCTGCTTTAGCATCAGTCCTTCCAGTGAATATTCAGGATTGATTTCCTTCAGGATTAACTGATTTGATCTTCTTTCAGTTCAAGGGACTCTCAAGAGTCTTTTCCAACACCACAGGTCAAAAGCATCAATTCTTTGGTGCTCAGCTTTCTTTATGGTCCAACTCTCACATCCATACATGACTACTGGAGAAACCATAGCTTTGGCTATACTGACCTTTGTCGGCAAAATAATGTCTGTGCTATGGACCTTTGGTCCTGTAGTTTATGCTACCTAATTTTTAAATATCTCAACCCATCTGGAATGTATAGATGTTAAGAGTAAGAGGTGAAGAAATAGATTGGAAACTAGGTGTTTGTGGTCAGAGTGTGACCTTGGAGCACAAGACTTCTGAATTTTAGAACAGTTCCGGGTTGTGAAGATGTCTAAAGTGTGTAATGGGAGTGCTTGTTCAAGTAGCATAAAGATGAAGATTCTTTCAGCTGGAGAAGAGATCAGGAGATCCTTCATTATTGTGGAAGTTGTAGGAGTTTCCCCCCTTTTTCTCCTAACTCTTGATGGTGAGAAAGGATTTTCCATCCCTTTTGTCTTGGTTTGTGTCAGCACCCCACTTATTTCTAATAGAGTGAAAATGGCAAAAAGGAAACCTCTTTGCAGTAAGTAGAGGTAAAGAGAAGCTCTTGGTAGGTACTTTTGTTAGGGATGGGGATGAAGGTAGAGAAGAATTTCAGGTGAGTAGTGTTTTCTCTTCAGAGAAGGAAATGGCAACCCACTCCAGTGTTCTTGCCTGGAGAATCCCAGGGATGAGGGAGCCTGTTGGGCTGCTGTCTATGGTGTCGCACAGTCGGACACAACTAAAGTGACTTAGCAGCAGCAGCAGCAGCGTTTTCTCTTAAGTCTGTGTAATTGTGCCTCTGAAGATGAAGAGGGTAGGGGGGACAGAGTGGGTAGGTTTCATGTGCTCTTGTGCAGCTGAGTTGGGGGAATATAACAGTTCTTTTGCATGACCTTTTATGGGTGGTAGATAAGGGTTATAGTGGTAACTCCTACAGTATGTATTTCTTTAGAGGAGGGGAAATATATTTTAAACTAAGGGGATGAAGTTTCTGAACGTAGAACAGGACTGGGTTAGTTTGAGTGGGTGGGTGATAGAGAAATAGAGAGGTTTTGGGGAAAGAAGTCCCCTGTAGATTTCCTCATATGCAGTTTGGGAGGGGTATTCCTAACTAGGAAGATAGATTGCATGCATGCTTAGTTGCTAAGTTGTGTCCAACTCTTTGCAGAAGATAGATTATACTGTAGATAATAGTTGCAAAGGACTGTTCCTGAAGCTGAAGCTCCAATACTTTGGCCACTGGACTTGAAGAGCTGACTCATTGGAAAAGACCCTGGTGCTAGGGAGGATTGAAGGTAAAAGGAGAAGAGGGCAGCAGAGGATGAGATGGTTAGATAGCGTCACTGACTCAACGGACATGAATTTGAGCAAACTTGGGGAGATAGTGGAGGACTGGGGAGCCTGGGATGCTATAGTCCATGGGGTTGCAAAGAGTCAGACATGGCTTAACGACTATATAGCAGCAACAACAACAGCAGTTGCTGAGTTGCCTGTTCTTAACTTTCCAGGTTTATTTTCTTACTATTAATAAAAGAGCTGCACATTTCTTGACTATTAAGGTATTTTTGGAATATGTTATACTCCTCTTCTTCCATTAGAGAAAAAAATGGAAAAAGTGGCTGTGTAGGGTCATGGAACAAATTAGGATTCCTTTAAAATTGACTCTCTGAGGCTCTAAACTGTTATCGAACAGGTGTAATTTATGTCTGATAATTTGTATCATTAGGTTCAGCCCCAGTTTGGGATTTTTGCAGTTTAAATTGTAGCAATATTTTGATTTTAAGGGTTTGTTAACACTATCAGAAACTAGGGAAAAGGATTTCTTAATGGACCCCACTGATGGATCTGAGCCTTGTTTAAATCCAGAGGAAACTTTTATAGAGAATTTCCTTTTTTATTCACTTGATTTTTGAGAGAATGGAAGTAATGTATGACTTTGAAGTTGTGATAGTAAAATTTCTAAAGATTTATTGATATTCTCTGTTTGTCTAGACATCATTTTCCTGTTTCCATCTTTCATCAGCTGTTTGTCTTGATTTCCTTTAGCATTTTTGAGTATATTTAGAATACTTGATTTAAAGTGTTTGTCTAACAAATACAGTTTCTTAGTTTGCTCAAGGACAGTATCTGTTAATTTCTCCTGTGAATGGCCAAACTTCCGTGTTTCTTTATATGCTTTGTGATTTATGTTGAGACTGGGCATTGGATTTTTTTAACATGATAACTCTAGAAATTGAGTTCTTCCCCCCATTCAGGGTTTGTTTGACGTGGTTGTATGTGTATTTTTTTTTATGTGGTTGTAGCTGTGTATTTGTTCAATAATCTTTCTAAACTATTTTTTGTAATGACTGTATTCTTCATTGTGCATGGTTTCTGAAGTCTCTGTTCCTTAGTTTATGGTAAGCTAGTGTTTTGACATAGATTTCCTCAAGTGTGTGGCATCAAGAAAAAATAAAGAACTCTCTTAATGTGTGCAGATGAACTCTGTTTGGACACTCCTGCAGTGCTTGCCCAGGTGGTTTATGACTCTGCCTTAGCCTTCACTTCCTTCTTGCTCTGAGTCTAAAAATCAGCCAGAGGTGGATGTATAGAGTCTCTTCAGGTCTTTTCTGAGCTTGCAATGTTAAGAAAAGTCTCCCTGAGCATGCATGTGGCTTCCCAAATTCCCAAGTCAAAAGAATTGATTTTGAAAATTTTAATATATATGTTTAGAGCTATAAATTTCTTTCTGAACAATGGTTGAGCTTCATCTTATAAATTTTGGTAAATGATGTGGTTTTAGTATTAATAATTAAATTTTTTTGGTAATTGTCCTTGAGACTTACTAGTCTGTTTAACTGCCAGACATTTTAAATTTATTTATTTTTGGTCACTATATATAAATATGTATATATATATTTATAGGGCTGCCAGTAATTACATGGCTTTTGAATGCATGGTTCCTATAGCCAGCTGTCATTGATTAATCATTTCTGCTGTTACTTGTTGTGACTTAAGAACAAGTATAGGCATGCTGCTGCTGTTGCTGCTAAGTTACTTCAGTCGTGTCCGACTCTGTGCAACACAGATGGCAGCCCACCAGACTCCGCCGTCCCTGGGATTCTCCAGCCAAGAACACTGGAGTGGGTTGCCATTTCCTTCTCCAATGCATGAAAGTGAAAAGTGAAAGGGAAGTCACTCAGTCGTGTCCAACTTGTAGCGACCCCATGGACTGCAGCCCACCAGGCTCCTCCGTCCATGGGATTTTCCAGGCAAGAGTACTGGAATGGGTTGCCATTGCCTTCTCCGAAGTATAGGCATACCTCAGAGATATTGTGGGCTCTGTTCCAGACCACCACAATAAAGCCAATATTGCAGTAAAGCAAGTCACATGAATTTTTTGGTTTCTAAAACCAAAATTGAGCACATGCAGTATATTTGGGAGATTTAGGGATAAATTCACTGACAAAAGTGATGCAAGACAAGAGAAGAAGCTAGCAAAAAAGGTATGTTAGCAAGTCAGGTGCCACATTGGGTGGCTGGAGCCAAATCCCACAAGGAAATGCACTTCAGGAAAGAGGTAAGGAAGCCTGGAGTTTTTCCAGGTCATTCATTGGCCAAGGCCCACTCTGGGAGGATGTTGATACACAGGCACTTTCAGCCCACCACAGGCACAGGAAGGGTGGGTTTTAACCAGGCTCCTCCGTCCATGGGATTTTCCAGGCAAGAGTACTGGAATGGGTTGCCATTGCCTTCTCCGAAGTATAGGCATACCTCAGAGATATTGTGGGCTCTGTTCCAGACCACCACAATAAAGCCAATATTGCAGTAAAGCAAGTCACATGAATTTTTTGGTTTCTAAAACCAAAATTGAGCACATGCAGTATATTTGGGAGATTTAGGGATAAATTCACTGACAAAAGTGATGCAAGACAAGAGAAGAAGCTAGCAAAAAAGGTATGTTAGCAAGTCAGGTGCCACATTGGGTGGCTGGAGCCAAATCCCACAAGGAAATGCACTTCAGGAAAGAGGTAAGGAAGCCTGGAGTTTTTCCAGGTCATTCATTGGCCAAGGCCCACTCTGGGAGGATGTTGATACACAGGCACTTTCAGCCCACCACAGGCACAGGAAGGGTGGGTTTTAGTAGATAGAGGGAGCCCTTCAATATAGATGCAGGTGCTGGCCTGGAAAAGACAGACTGGAGTGTATGGAAATGATAAGAGAATATGGTTAATGCTGACACTGTTGGCTACTATGTAAGATATGTCTATTTTCAGCTATGTAAGATAATTTCAGATTACTTTATAAAGTCATTGTACTGATTTATCTTGTGAGAATTCTTTATATCCACATCCTTGCCAGTATTGGGTATTATTAATCTTTCTAATTTTAGCCATCCTGTTGGGTGCGTAGAGGTATGCTGTTGTGATTTAAATTTGCATACCCTTTATTATTGTTGGTTGGATTCACTTGATTTTTGAGAGAATGGAAGTAATGTATGACTTTGAAGTTGTGATAGTAAAATTTCTAAAGATTTATTGATATTCTCTGTTTGTCTAGACATCATTTTCCTGTTTCCATCTTTCATCAGCTGTTTGTCTTGATTTCCTTTAGCATTTTTGAGTATATTTAGAATACTTGATTTAAAGTGTTTGTCTAACAAATACAGTTTCTTAGTTTGCTCAAGGACAGTATCTGTTAATTTCTCCTGTGAATGGCCAAACTTCCGTGTTTCTTTATATGCTTTGTGATTTATGTTGAGACTGGGCATTGGATTTTTTTAACATGATAACTCTAGAAATTGAGTTCTTCCCCCCATTCAGGGTTTGTTTGACGTGGTTGTATGTGTATTTTTTTTTATGTGGTTGTAGCTGTGTATTTGTTCAATAATCTTTCTAAACTATTTTTTGTAATGACTGTATTCTTCATTGTGCATGGTTTCTGAAGTCTCTGTTCCTTAGTTTATGGTAAGCTAGTGTTTTGACATAGATTTCCTCAAGTGTGTGGCATCAAGAAAAAATAAAGAACTCTCTTAATGTGTGCAGATGAACTCTGTTTGGACACTCCTGCAGTGCTTGCCCAGGTGGTTTATGACTCTGCCTTAGCCTTCACTTCCTTCTTGCTCTGAGTCTAAAAATCAGCCAGAGGTGGATGTATAGAGTCTCTTCAGGTCTTTTCTGAGCTTGCAATGTTAAGAAAAGTCTCCCTGAGCATGCATGTGGCTTCCCAAATTCCCAAGTCAAAAGAATTGATTTTGAAAATTTTAATATATATGTTTAGAGCTATAAATTTCTTTCTGAACAATGGTTGAGCTTCATCTTATAAATTTTGGTAAATGATGTGGTTTTAGTATTAATAATTAAATTTTTTTGGTAATTGTCCTTGAGACTTACTAGTCTGTTTAACTGCCAGACATTTTAAATTTATTTATTTTTGGTCACTATATATAAATATGTATATATATATTTATAGGGCTGCCAGTAATTACATGGCTTTTGAATGCATGGTTCCTATAGCCAGCTGTCATTGATTAATCATTTCTGCTGTTACTTGTTGTGACTTAAGAACAAGTATAGGCATGCTGCTGCTGTTGCTGCTAAGTTACTTCAGTCGTGTCCGACTCTGTGCAACACAGATGGCAGCCCACCAGACTCCGCCGTCCCTGGGATTCTCCAGCCAAGAACACTGGAGTGGGTTGCCATTTCCTTCTCCAATGCATGAAAGTGAAAAGTGAAAGGGAAGTCACTCAGTCGTGTCCAACTTGTAGCGACCCCATGGACTGCAGCCCACCAGGCTCCTCCGTCCATGGGATTTTCCAGGCAAGAGTACTGGAATGGGTTGCCATTGCCTTCTCCGAAGTATAGGCATACCTCAGAGATATTGTGGGCTCTGTTCCAGACCACCACAATAAAGCCAATATTGCAGTAAAGCAAGTCACATGAATTTTTTGGTTTCTAAAACCAAAATTGAGCACATGCAGTATATTTGGGAGATTTAGGGATAAATTCACTGACAAAAGTGATGCAAGACAAGAGAAGAAGCTAGCAAAAAAGGTATGTTAGCAAGTCAGGTGCCACATTGGGTGGCTGGAGCCAAATCCCACAAGGAAATGCACTTCAGGAAAGAGGTAAGGAAGCCTGGAGTTTTTCCAGGTCATTCATTGGCCAAGGCCCACTCTGGGAGGATGTTGATACACAGGCACTTTCAGCCCACCACAGGCACAGGAAGGGTGGGTTTTAGTAGATAGAGGGAGCCCTTCAATATAGATGCAGGTGCTGGCCTGGAAAAGACAGACTGGAGTGTATGGAAATGATAAGAGAATATGGTTAATGCTGACACTGTTGGCTACTATGTAAGATATGTCTATTTTCAGCTATGTAAGATAATTTCAGATTACTTTATAAAGTTATTGTACTGATTTATCTTGTGAGAATTCTTTATATCCACATCCTTGCCAGTATTGGGTATTATTAATCTTTCTAATTTTAGCCATCCTGTTGGGTGCGTAGAGGTATGCTGTTGTGATTTAAATTTGCATACCCTTTATTATTGTTGGTTGGTTTGGGTCCTGATGGCTCAGTGGGTAAAGAATCTGCCTGCAGAGACTGGAGACAAAGGAGACAAAGGAAATGTGGGTTCGATTCCTGGGTCGGGAAGATCCCTTAGAGGAGGAAATGGCAACCCACTCCAGTATTCTTGCCTGGAAAATCCCATGGACAGAGGCGCCTGGAGGGCTTCAGTCTGTGGGTCACAAAGAGTCAGACATGACTGAGCGACCAGCACTAACTAACTTGGTTCCAATCAGGAAAGAGAATCACAGAGTAATTTTCGTAGGAAAAGCTTAATGTAAAGGATTATTGACTGTAACACGGATTGAGCAATGAGAAATTGGCTGTTGTTGTTCAGTGACTCAGTCGTGTCTGATTCTTTGTGATCCCATGGACTGCAGCACACCAGGCTTCCCTGTCCTACACTCTCTCTTGGAGTTTGCTCAAACTCACGTCCATTGAGATGGCCATCGATGATGCCATCCCACCATCTCATCCTCTGTCATCCCCTTCTCCTCTTGCCCTCAGTCTTTCCCAGCATCAGTGTCTTTTCCAAGAAATAAAGAGAACTCTGCAGGATAGGGAAATAGTAGATACAAGGATCCGTGCCTACCACATTATGGCTGAGATAGAGCCCGTAAGTGAGAGTCCCTGGAACCTGGCCTGAGATCCAGACCTTGTTGGGAGAGCATACTTGGCTTATGATTTGGCAGAAAAGTCACTGGAAAGCTCTGCCTGTGAAATGTGCTTGACATTTGCCCTTTGTAACTTGCTGTGGTTACTTATAGGATGCTGGGGAAAGCTGTTCACAAAGTGGTGTCTCCCTGGAGGTACTCCTCTGCAGAACTACCTGAGGGGAAGCGCTGGGGGCGGCTGTTGGTGGCTGGGTGCTGGGGGCCATCAGGCACTGTAGGAGCCTAGTGCTGCAGAAGCTAGCAAGCTGCAGGAGCTTGTTGAGTGAGTACATTGGAACCAAGGAGGCAGATCGCTTTCCTACTGCAGTCTCCAGTGTGCTCTGTTGAGAAAGCCTGCAGGCTTAGTATCCTGCCATCTGGAAAAAAAATTGTTCAAAGGGCCTAGATCCATTTTTACAGAGTAGGCAAAATTTTGAAGTGGGAGTCAATGGATAACTGATACAGTCTGCCCTTTAATTAGCTTCTTCTGTATGCATCCTTCTAAACACATACGAACTCCCCAACAACCAACAAAGCTGTGTTTCTCTTTTGTCCAAAACAAGGAAACAGTTTCCAGAGTCATTGTATCCATCACTGGTCATATTACTTGCTCTTCATATTCAGTCATGAAAGTGAAAGTGAAGTCGCTCAGTCGTGTCCGACTCTTTGCGACCCCATGGACGGTAGCCTATCAGGCTCCTCCGTCCATGGGATTTTCCAGGCAAGAGTGCTGGAGTAGATTGCCGTTTCCTTTCCCATATTCAGTCATAGGCACACATTAACTAAAGTCTAAATTGCAAAGTTAACTTACAACAACTTGTAAATAAAAATGTGGAGGAGAGAGAAGATGTGGGTGTGTGTATATCAAATAGACACTATTCAAAGCTGTTCAGTTCAGTTCAGTCGCTCAGTCATGTCCGACTCTTTGTGACCCCATGAACTGCAGCACACCAGGCCTCCCTGTTCATTACCATCTCTCGGAGTTCACTCAGACTCACGTCCATCGAGTCCATGATGCCATCCAGCCATCTCATCCTTGGTTGTCCCCTTCTCCTCCTGCCCCCAATCCCTGCCAGCATCAGAGTCTTTTCCAATGAGTCAGCTCTTCGCATGAGGTGGCCAAAGTTGTTAGGATACTTATTTAATGTGTTCAGTTCAGTTCAGTCACTTAGTCATGTCTGACTCTGTGCAATCCCATGGACTGCAGCGCGCCAGGCTTCCCTGTCCTGGAGCTTGCTCAAACTTATGTCCATAGTGTCACTGATGCCATCCAACCATCTCATTGTCTGCCATCCTTTTTTCCTCCTGCCTTCAGTCTTTCCCAGCATCAGGGTCTGTTTCAGTGTCAGTTCTTCGCATCAGGTGGCCAAAATATTGGAGGGAGTTTCAGCTTCAGTATCAGTTCTTCCAATGAATATTCAGGACTGATTTCCTTTAGGATGGAAACCTTTAGGATCGAACCTTTAGGATGGGTTCATCTCTTTGCAGTCCAGGGGACTCTCAAGAGTCTCCTCCAACACCGCAGTTCAAAAGCATCAATTCTTCGGCACTCAGCTTTCTTTATGGTCCAACCCTTACATCCATACATGACCACTGGAAAAACCATAGCTTTGACTAGATGGACTTTTGTTGGCAAAGTAATGTCTCTGCTTTTTAACATGGTGTCCAGGTTGGTCATAGCTTTTCTTCCAAGGAGCAAGCGCCTTTTAATTTCATGGCTGCTTTCACCATCTGCAGTGATTCTGGAGCCCCCCCAAAATCAAGTCTCTCACTGTTTCCATTATTTCCCCATCTATTTGCCGTGAAGTGATGGGACCAGATGTCATGATCTTCGTTTTCTGAATTTTGAGCTTTAAGCCAACTTTTTCACTCTCCTCTTTTCACTTTCATCAAGAGGCTTTTTAGCTCCTCTTCACTTTCTGCCATAAGGGTGGTGTCATCTGCATATCTGAGGTTATTGATATGTCTCCCGGCAATCTTGATTCCAGCTTGTACTTCATCCAGCCCAGCATTTCTCATGATGTACTCTGCATATAAGTTAAATAAACAGGGTGACAATATACAGCCTTGGTGTACTCCTTTCCCAATTTGGAACCAGTCGGTTCCATGTCCAATTCTAACTGTTGCTTCTTTGTATGCATACAGATTTCTCAGGACGCAGGCCAGGTGGTCTGATATTCCCATCTCTTTCAGAATTTTCCAGTTTGTTGTGATCCACATAGTCAAAGACTTTGCCATAGTCAATAAAGAAGTAGATGTTTTTCTGGAACTCTCTTGCTTTTTCTGTGATCCAGCAGATGTTGGCAATTTGATCTCTGGTTCCTCTGCCTTTTTAAAATCCAGCTTGAACGTCTGGAAGTTCACAATTCATGTACTGTTGAAGCCTGGCTTGGAGAATTTTGAGCATTAGTTTGGTAGTGTGTAAGATGAGTGCCATTGTGCAGTAGTTTGAGCATTCTTTGGCATTTCCTTTCTTTGGAGTTGGAATGAAAACTGACCTTTTCTAGTCCTGTGGCCACTGCTGAGTTTTCCAAATTTGCTGGCCTAGTGAGTGCAGCACTTTCACAGCATTATCTTTTAGAATTTGAAATAGCCGAACTGGAATTCTGTGACCTCCACTAGCTTTGTTCATAGTGCTGCTTCCTAAGGCCCACTTGACTTCATATTCCAGGATGGCTGGCTCTAGGTGAGTGATCACACCTTCATTGTTACCTGGGTTTAATGTGTTATTTAATGTGTTAAAAGACCATAATTGATGGATATAATTTTGTTCTTCCAGTCCTCATTCCGTATTTCTCCTGCCCTTAGCTAGGATTTCGTCTTCTCAGAGTTTTGCTTGTTGGAGTGACTCACACTCAACGGGTTGAACCCTCAATCATCCTGCTGTAGTCTGGATATTTTCTTATGGACTTGTGTTGTAGATTGCTCATCCTATTTTAGCTGTGTTCAATACGTTTAATGCAATGAACATGAACTTGGGCGAACTCCGGGAGATGGTGAGGGACAGGAAGGCAGGCCTGGCGTGCTGCAGCGCATGGGTCACAAAGAGGCGGACGTGACTGGACAACTGAACAACAACAGCAGCAGCAGCAGCAGCAACAGCGTGTTGTTAAAACTGTCCATCAAATTCTTAATTTTGATTAATATCGTTTTCATAATTAGAATTTCCATGATTTTTCAAACATACTGTTACTTTTTATGGCTTCAGTGAGCTGCCAAAGTTTAAAATCTTGTCTGTTGTCTTTTTGAACTTAGTAAATCATGTTTATTACGTAGGGCACATCTGATGATCTCCGCATATTGGGGATTCTTCAGCTCTCTTTCTGAAGCTATTCTGTTGGTTGTTATTTTGTTGTCTTCTATCTTCATATACCTGATTATCTTTGATTATAGTAGATATCTTATTTGAAAAATTATTGCTAGGAATAAGCTGAGGACTAGCATCATGTTATCTTTTTATAGAGAACGTTTTTGTATCTTCTGTCAGGAGACTTGGCCTAATACACTATGGCCTATAGCCCGCCAGGCTCCTCTGTCCACAGGGTTTTCCAGGAAAGAATACTGGAATGGGTTGCCGTTTCCTTCTCCGAATAGTAGTTCTAGTCTCACCTTAAGCCAGTGGTAGGTCTCGGACTTTTCTGCCATCCTGATGACTTGTAGCTGGGTTGCAGTCCATGCAGATTGCGTTTCTGGTACATCTTCACCCTACTAGCAAATCATCATGTCCTAGATCAGAGTGCCAGGTTGTTTATTTGAGCCCCTACTTCTGTAAGTTATTGCCTCCAACTTTTGTCCCCCTCCCTCCTTGAGACTGCCAAAAGCACTCTCTGCCTTTTGGCAGTCTCTAATGAATAGATGAAATTCTCCATAACAAAAGTCACTCTGGATGCCCAGTTCTTAAAGAGCTTGCAACTTCTGGATCTTGGCTTAGTAGATCTTATCATCCTGTTTCTTGTAAGATTTAAAAATTGTTCTTTTAGCTTTTTCAGTTATCTTCAGTGGAAGTTTGTCTGAATTACTTCATCTGGAGCTATTATTGGAAGTGACAAATCAGGACAAGTTATTTAATCTGTTATTAAAAATGTACTTTAGTTTTTTTAGCTGTAGTATGGGATTAATAATGTTTACTGTCTCGTGGGGTTTTTGAGATTTTTAAGTGAGGTAACATTGTGGGCTTCGGAGAAGCCAGTGGCACCCCACTCCAGTACTCTTGCCTGGAAAATCCCATGGACAGAGGAGCCTGGTGGGTTGCAGTCCATGGGGTCGCTAGGAGTCGGACACGACTGAGCAACTTCCCTTTCACTTTTCACTTTCATGCACTGGAGAAGGAAATGGCAACCCACTCCAGTGTTCTTGGCTGGAGAATCCCGGGGACGGGGGAGCCTGGTGGGCTGCCGTCTATGGGGTCGCACAGAGTCGGACACGACTGAAGTGACTTAGCAGCAGCAGCAACATTGTGTGCTTACAGTAACACCTGATACATAGGAAATTTTGTGTTAGATTAATTTGAGAACACTGAAGTTTTCCAAGCATGAATTAGCCCCATTTTTGCCCAAAGTAATTTTCAGGGATTCTGAAAGATTTATAAGTAACATTTATATTAATTGACCTTTATGTCAATGCTGGTTTAGGTAAATGAAGCTTTTTTTCTCCCCTAATGTTTTTAATACTCACTGCTATAAGGAGAATTTAATATTGCCTTAAACTATTGACCCTGATAACTTTGTGTACATGTATATATATGTGTGTGTGTGTGTATCTATATGTGAATGTATAAAGACTGATAAGCCCCAGGATGTGTTTCTCTGTATGTGTCTTTGCGAGCTAAGTCGATTTAGTCATGTCCAACTCTTTGCCACCCTGTGGACTGTAGCCCGCCAGGCTCCTCTGTCCACGGGATTCTCAAGGCAAGAATACTAGAGTGGGTTGCCATGCCCTCCTCCAGGGGATCTTCCTACCCAGGAATCAGATCTGCGTCTCTTATGTCTCCTGCATTGGCAGGCAGGTTCTTTACCGCTAGCGCCACGTGGGAAGCCTGTGTGTGTATGTATGCCTATATAAATATATAAAGGCTAAATGGAAAGATACCTTAATTATTTAAGACATTGTCTTTTCTTGATAAAATAAATGGGCTGGAGCTAAGAACAACATGAAGTAGAATTGGGTTATTCTTTAAATATTTTAAAAGTCTGAAAACCTGAAGCTTTTCTAATTATCTTTATCTTTTTTTGTGTTTAAAATAGAGGGTAATTAAAAACCCTTGATTTACCCTATTTTTAAAGTTGAGTTCTTGGACTAGGTATAAAGTAGGCAAAAGATAATGAAAACAGGTAGCTGAATTAGGTAAAGTCTGGTGACAGCTACTTTGCAGTCCTGCTCCATGAAAAACAAATAGAGCTAACAGCGTAACCTCCCCCCAAAGTGCTAGGTACATATACGATTTTTCTGCTCCATAGATCTGCATCTTTCAAAGTGCATTTGATCTTTCTTTTGCCTCCGTCTAATTTTTGTGCAGAGGAAGTGTTACTGAATTCATTTTGCATCAGCATGGAACCCATCTGTATAATGTTCAGTCTTTCAATGTGTTTCTCCAGTTTGTAAAATGAAACAATCATATAAAAACTTAAAGAAATTAAAAAAACAAGTTTTTTTTTTGAGATTTAGAGAGATAAATGGCAATTTGAAAATTTTCTTAAGTTGTAAACAAATTCTCCTTTTTGGAAGCTTGGATTAGTGTCTTTAAATGTATTTTTGTGATTTTGTTTTCTAGGTTAACAGAACCTTCTGGATATTTAACAGATGGTCCAATTAACTATAAATATAAAACTAAATGTACATGGCTAATTGAAGGCTAGTAAGTATACAATTTGGGTTAAATTAATTTATTCTGCAATGATAAATGCTTACCAATATAAAACATTATAAAGGTATAACAGCTTCAAAGTTACATATTCTGTTGCTTATTGTTGGAAAATATTATTCATTATATTTTAAAATGGGATTTATAAATTTTAGATATCATGTTTAATATAAATTACAATACCCTTGTGACAGTAGTTTAATTTTTGCATATATTCTATTTTTAAGTTCTGTCACTATGGCATTAAATAAAGTATGCATTTTTGGCTTATTTTAAATAGCTTGTTACAGAATTTGAAGACTCCATAGAAAGTATAAAAATATTCCATGTTGAATTATGCCATTTGTTCAGACTGTTCATCATTTTAGTTCTAAGGGTGTTAAAAAAAAACATTTTGTAAAAGAGTTAATTGCCCTTTTAGAGGCATTTTTCAATAATTAGGGTTGTGACTGAATTTATCTATTTAAACATATGAATGAATCATAGATGAATTGATATTAGTTATTTTTTCACTGTTTTATGATTTTTAGAGTCTGGAAAGCTGGATATTTTTTTTTTGTTGTTGTTGTTACTTTAAAAGCTTTTTAAAAACTTTAGAGTTATTAATTATCTGTGTACCTATGGTCTCTTTTATTTGTTAACAAATGGCAGTGTATCATACTGAGATGTTTTGATTAAATTTGAAGACCTTATTAGTACCTGTAGTTAAAGGTTGATAGAAATACGAATAGCTTGAGTGCTGAATTTAAAAATCAACTTTATTTAAGTACAGTTTGCATATATATTAAGTGTACATGTCAATAAAGTTTCAATGAAGTTTACAGTTTATGTATCTCTACCTTAATTAAGACATAGAACATTTCCTGTTGATTAAATTTTTAGAAAAGGATGATGCATTCCTGTGGTTGGTTAGTAGATTTTGAAGTTGTATGTCTTTTTACAAATTGCATATGACTGCTTATCAATCTTTTATACTGATGACTTAGGGATTTATAGCTAAATTTCTGTAAATAGAGTTTTAATAAAATATTGTAAGATTTCTTCAGACATGCTTTACATATTAATTTTAAAATATTTTAATTTTTTTCAGTCCAAATGCAGTATTAAGATTAAGATTCAATCATTTTGCTACAGAATGTAGCTGGGATCATATGTATGTTTATGATGGAGATTCAATATATGCACCTTTAATAGCTGTACTTAGGTGAGTAGTTTTAATTGGTGAACTTATAGTCAGTCGTAGAAAAGTAACTGTATAGTTTATTAATTTTAAATATATACTCATCTGTACTTCAAAAATAAATTTAGCATAGATATTGGTGGCTAAATTTCAAAGCTGGTATAAGACTGTTGATACTATGTCAACTTAGGTGTATGTATAATAATGTAAACATTGATATAACAAAGATAAATAAGTACTGTCTCAGAAATACAGATTTATTTATAAGTATCCTTTATTCTTACTTTGGCCACCTCATGTGAAGAGTTGACTCATTGGAAAAGACTCTGATGCTGGGAGGGATTGGGGGCAGGAGGAGAAGGGGACGACCAAGGATGAGATGGCTGGATGGCATCACTGACTTGATGGACGTGAGTCTGAGTGAACTCTGGGAGTTGGTGATGGACAGGGAGGCCTGGTGTGCTGCAATTCATGGGGTCACAAAGAGTCGGACACGACTGAGCGACTGAACTGAACTGATCCTTTATTCTTGCCATACATAGTTCATATTTTTAAAATGAATTGTATATATTTTCAAAAGTGCCTACATGGATAGGTTAATGTGAATTCTAACTGAAAAAGAAATTAATAGACATTTTTTTTTAAGAAAATGAAAATTTATTTTTTCTGGCTTTATTGAGATATAATTGACATACTGTGTTAATTTAAATTTTATAACATGATTATATATATATATATATGAACACACAGTTATATAGTGTGTGTGTTCAGTTGCTCCGTCTTGTCTTTTTGTGACCCCGTGGACCATAGCCTGCCAGGCTCCTCTGTCCATGGAATTTTCCAGGCAAGAATACTGGAATGAGTTGCCATTTCCTTCTCTGGGAACAGACATATATTTTATAGTTGTTTTTAATTTTAGAGAAATTATAAATTTTCAATTCTGTAAAAAAACATTGTTTTATTTTATGTAGTGGTTCAATAAAGGTGTTTGTATTAGTTCTCACAGGGTGGAAATTTTGATTGCTTCAAAATGTATTATTGTTAGTCAGATAGTCAGACTTAACTTAAAAAATTTTAAAATCACAGCATTTTCAGGATCAATTTAAAAATCTTTTTTATGTGTGTATGTACATTATTATGAAATGTTTTATGAACAGAAGAAAATATTTTAGAAAAAATTTTGAGCATATAGGTTTTGTGTACAATTTAACTAGCATGATTGTTGAGTTATTCGTTACACTGTTGCTTACTTCTGTTGTTTACACAGTATCTCTCTTCTGTCTGTGCTGAGTCCTCATTGCTGTGGAGGATGCTCTCTAGTGTGTGCGTGGGCTTCTCATTGTGGTGCCTTCTCATGTGGCAGAACGGGGGCTCTTGGGTATGCAGGCTTCACTGGCTGCAGCTCAGGGGCTCAGTACTTTCGGTTCCTGGGCTCTCAAGCACAGACTCAGTAGCTGTGGCGCCAGGGCATGTGGGATCTTCCCGGACCAGGCATCGAACCCAAGTCTCCTGCATTGGCAGGCAGATTCTTTACCACTGAGCCACTAAGGATGCCCTACCCCAGTATCTTTTATATGTTCTGTCATTGTTAAAAATTTATATATGGGTAAAACCTTACTGTTCCCTTTAACTTTTTATTTTACTTTTCTTTTTACTATTTATGTTGTCATTATCCTGTTTTAACAGGAATGTAAATTATTTTTTTGGACAAACAATTGTATTTTGGAATGACTGTTTTAAAGTGACTCCTTCGGACCTTAGACACTTACTCTGTGACATTGCGATTGCTCAAGATACTTTTAGAACTTAATTTTTGAGTTGTTTGAATGTTATATAAAAGGTATTCTTGAGTAACCCTTCGTCTAAGAATAGTAGCTGGAAAATGGAGCAGAGCTTTGTGAATTATTACATTGCAGTAGTTAGATAAGATCCGAGGTTCATACATTTTATTTGTCACAATTTAGATATAACTTTTCATTCCTCTAGCTTTGTCTACATTTGCTGACTATCATTTAGATGTGTGCCTTTTTGTGTTTCTAATAGTTGTGATGACTTTCTGTTAATTAACTGATTCATTAACATTCTTACCAATCATTTCTTTGGTACTAAAGGAAACTTTTGTTAGATAATTAGCAGGATGGGATTTAGTATGACCGTGAAGGTGGAACCAGTGACTTTTTATTAGCAAGTGTTTCTGTTAGCTATCCTGAGGGTGACAGAGAGTTCATGTTTATTAAATATTCACTTGATTCTCAGCACTGTGCCAGGCAGTTTAAATGTCATCACGGCCTCATAAGGACACTGTAGAAGTGATGTTAGCTCCCATTTATTGTTGAGAGAATTGAGCCCCAGAGAAATCAAGTCTGACTTCTAATAGATGGTAGAGCCAGGCTTAGGACTTCCAGTCTTCTAACTTAAAGCTTATACTGTTTGTACTTTACTAAGAATGAGCTGTATGAGTATTTATTGTTCAATAAACGTTTGATAACCTACCCAGTTCCAGAGACTACCATAAGCCTGGAGGATGCAATAAGGGGTAAGCTACAGGTTACTGCAGATACCAGCGACCTGAAGCTGGGTCAGACTTCATAGGCTAAGTGCACAGCCCTCCCCAAAACTGCCCTCACTTCAGACACCAGCTGCAAGTTCAGGGGTGCCCAGGCCGCCTGCACTTCTGGACCAGCTGGTTACAAGTTGAGAGGTGCCGGAACCCTCTCAGGTTCAGTCATGAACTAGATAACTCACAGAACTCAGGAAAGCACTGTACTTACGATTATAGTTTTATTCCAAATTATAAGAATCAGGACCAGTCAAATGAGACACATAGGGTGAGATCTGGGAGCATCACAGACAAAGCTTCTGTGTCCTTATGTGTGCTTGGTGATTCAGTTGTGTCTGACTCTTTGCGACCCCATGGGTTGTAGCCTACCAGGCTCCTCTGTCCATGGGATTCTCCTGGCAAGATCACTGGAATGGGTCGCCATTGCCTCCTCCGGGGGATCTTCCCAACTCAGGGATTGAACCCAGGTCTCCTACATTGCAGACAGATGCTTTACTATCTGAATGACAAGAGAGGCCCAAGAATACTGGAGTAAGGTAGCCTGTACCTTCTTCAGGGGAACTTTCTGACCCAGGAATCTAACTGGAGTCTCCTGCATTGCAGGCGGATTCTTTACCAGCTGAGCTACCAGGGAAGCGCTCTCTGTCCTTAGGACAGATGTTATCCTCCCAATGTATCAGTGTGTCTTAGGATGCGCTCCTGAGTTTTAGGTGTATCGAGTTAATTGGGAATTGCGTTTCATATGATTGACTGAATCATTGGCCACATGGTCAAACTCTGTCTCCAGCCCCATTCTGACTCTGGAAGTCAGGTGAATTTCTTGGGGCTTAGAGCTCCCAGACTTGAGTCAGTCACTTGATTGATCTTTCTGGTGTGGGCAGCTCCCATCCTGAGTCACCTCTAGCATAAACTGTGAGACCACAGTAAATAATAGAGACACTCTTGTCAGTTGGAAAATGCCAAGGTTTTGGAGGCTGCATCACCACACAGTCGATGTGCCCTGTGAGTGACATGTAAACAGACTTTTTACATGTGACAAGTGTTGTAATCAGATTATGAAAAGAGTGCTATATAATTTCAGAAGTAGCTAATTTTTCGTGGTGTCTTTCATTGTCAGTAGAAGAGTGAAGACAAAGTGTGGGGATTAGATAGGACATCCTAGATGGAGAAAAACACAATTCAGTTCAGTCCTATTGCTCAGTTGTGTCTGACTCTTTGTGACCCCATGAACTGCAGCACGCCAGACTTCCCTGTCCATCACCAACTCCTGGAGCTTATTCACACTCACATGCATTGAGTTGGTGATGCCATCCAACCATCTCATACTATGTGGTCCCCTTCTCCACCTGCCTTTAATCTTTCCCAGCATCAGGGTCTTTTCAAATGAGTCAGTTCTTTGCCAAAGTATTGCAGTTTCAGCTTCAGGTGGCCAAAGTATTGCAGTTTTAGCTTCAGCATCAGTCTTTCCAATGAACACCCAGGACTGATTTCCTTTAGGATGGACTGGTTGGTTCTCCTTGCAGTCCAAAGGACTCCCAAGAGTTTTCTCCAACACCACAGTTCAAAAGCATCAATTCTTCTGCACTCAGCTCTCTTGATAGTCCAACTGTTACATCCATACGTGACTACTGAAGAAAACCATAGCTTTGACTAGATGGACATTTGTTGGCAAAGTAATGTCTCTGCTTTTTAATATGGTATCTAGGTTTGTCATAGCTTTTGTTCCAAGAAGCAAGTGTCTTTTAACTTCATGGCTTCAGTCACCACCTGCAGTGATTTTGGAGCCCCCCCAAAATAGTCCCTCACTGTTTCCATTGTTTCCCCATCTGTTTGTCATGAAGTGATGGGACCGGATGCCATGGTCTTAATTTTTGAATGTTGAATTTTAAGCCAGCTTTTCCACCCTTCTCTTTCACTTTCATCAAGAGGCTCCTAAGTTGTTCTTTGCTTTCTGCCATAAGGGTGGTGTCATTTGTGTATCTGAGGTTATTGATATTTCTCCTGGCAACCTTGATTCCAGCTTGTGCTTCATCCAGCCCAGAATTTCACATGATGTACTCTACATATAAGTTAAATAAGCAGGGTGACAGTATACAGCGTTGATGTACTCATTTCCTGATTTGGAACCAGTCTGTTGTTCCATTTCCAGTTCTAACTGTTGCTTCCTGACCTGCATACAGATTTCTCAGAAGGCAGGTCAAGTGGTCTGGTATTCCCATCTTTTTAAAGAATTTTCCACAGTTTGTTGTGATCCACACGGTCAAAGACTTTGGCCTAATCAATAAAGCAAAAGTAGATATATTTCTGGAACTCTCTTGCTTTTTTGATGATCCAACAGATGTTGGCAATTTGACCTCTGGTTCCTCTGCATTTTCTAAATCCAGCTTGAATCTATGGAAGTTCACGGTTCATGTACTGTTGAAGCCTGGCTTGGAGGATTTTGAGCATTACTTTGCTAATGTGTGAGATGAATGCAACTGTGTGGGAGTTTGAACATTCTTTGGCATTGCCTTTCTTTGGGATTGGAATGAAAACTGACCTTTTCCAGTCCTGTGGCCACTGCTGAGTTTTCCAAATTTGCTGGCTTGTTGAGTGCAACACTTTCACAGCATCATCTTTTAGGATTTGAAATAGCTCAACTGGAATTCCACCTCTACTAGCTTTGCTCATACTGTCATATACACCCTAAAGAACATTATATTTTGGGACAGTAGTAAGTAGTGATGAGTAGCTTGATGATAGGAAATATGAAGGGATAGGTGGGAGCCAGAGAACCCTATAAATGTTAATCAATAGCATCTCCTGAATGCTCACGTGCCAGGTAGCATTTATATATACATAAAGTCATTTATATATACATCAAGTCATTGACTCCTCACAGTAACCTTTCAGGTAGGTATTATTGCTATTTTATAAATGGAGAATTGAGGCACAGAGAGATTCTGTGAGTGGCTCAGAGTTGCTTAACTTGTAAGCAATAGAATCAGAATATAAGCCTGGTTTTATTGTCCCTTGATCACTGTAACATTGCTTTCTTGTTACCACACTAAAGAAATTGACTTTATTCTGTAGGTAAGACAGAACTATATATAATTCTCCATTTTATTGGAGATGGGTTCGAATGGAGATGTGTTACTTTTTTTTTATTGTGTGCTGGACGACCATGTGCCGGACACCTTGATGGTAAAATCATTAGTAATAATAATTTGAGGCCTAGGAATTTGTTATATTCCCGGAGAATGCTGGGTACACTAGAAATTCACAGCCAGCTGAATTCTGATTCAGGTGTTGAGGTGATTCCCAACCATACTGTAGTTTCTGAAGGGCCTGTCTTTCACGGGTTCACTTTTACTCCTAGTCTTTGGGGTCTCAGGTCAAAGGGGGTTCTGTGTTCTACTCTATGGTTTCCTAGCTCTGTGAAACAGTCCAGTTTCTTAGCCCTTTGAACCTGACCTCCCACTTTGAAATTAGTGAATGCCTGTATGGAGAAATGGTGAGGCCAATTCCTTTTCTAGTTGACTTCAGTGAGAATGTTAGTTGGTCCAAATAGGTATGTTATGTGGGAAGTGGGAATCTTCTTTCATTTATTGTTTTTAAAACACTTACAAACAAACAGCCAAGCAAACAAATCTGCTCTTTTCATCTGTTTCAGAGTGTTTAGTCATATCTGTTAAAAAGATCTGGGAATATTATTTTTAGCAATGTACTCATGTGATATAATCTCACTACAGTGAAAATTATATATGTGTAACTAAAACTGGTCTTATAGAAATTAATTCTGTTGACAGTCTTTTAAAATCTTTTGTTCCTTCACAAACATAAGCTAGTATATGTTACAATAATTATTAAAGCATCAAGAGTTGTTTACTTTTTAATTTGTTTGCTTTTTAAAATGTGTTTAAAAAGTGAATTACTTAAGTATAATATTTCATTTTGTTCTGTCAAATACAATCTGAATGAGGGTCTTCAGTACCTGTTGGTACCTAAACATAAGTTTAACAGTGTCTAAAGGAATTGGATACTTTGAGTAATGTAATTTGTTGTTAGCAGCTTTTTTTTTCTTATATGTTTTCATAGATTTAGAGAGGATAGTATGGTATAAGTAAATGAAGATATGCAATTTCCCCCTGTGAACAAGGATGCTTAAAAAGGGAGAAATACCAGTTATTAATATAGAACTCCTGCTTTTACACAGTTATATTTTTCCCCAACAAACTTCATTTTCTTTTGTGTTTATTGTCTTTTGGAATAATTATCTATTGATGTAATTTGTATAAGTATGTAAAATTCTAAAGAATTATAAAAAGTATGTATGTTAAGATAATCTAAAACTAGGTTAGTGTATTGCAGATGTGCAACTTTAACTGGAATATCATTGTAATCACTTAGCTGATCCGGATGAAGTGTTCTGTCTAGCTTCATGAGAATTTGCTCATGAAGGGAAAGTGGGGGAGAGTATGGCTATAAGGTCACTTGTTAGAGAATACCAAGGTGGTTTTATTTTATATATCTAATTGAAGTATAGTTGCTTTGCAATATTACACTAGTTTCTGGTACACAACATAGTGATTTGATATTTTTATAGATTATATTCCATTTAAAGTTGTTATCAAATATTGGCTATATTCTCTGTGCTGTATGTTATCTCCGTGTATCTTATTTATTTATACCCAGTACTTTGTACCTCTTAATCCTCTTCCCCTATCTTGTTCCCTTCACCACCCCTCTCCCCACTGGTAACCGTTAGTTTGTTCCCTGTGTCTGTGAGTCTGTTTCTGTTTTGTTATATTCATTTGTTTGTTTTATTATTTTTTTTTTAATTTCACATGTAAGTGAAAACATACAGTGTTTATTAGTCTTTCTCTGAGTTGCTTCACTAAGCAAGCAAAATACCCTTCAGGTTCATCCATGTTATTGCAAATGGCAAAATTTCATTCTCTTTATGGCTAAGTAATATTCCTGTGTGTGTGTGCATGTATGCCACATCTTTTTTTATCCATTCATTTCTTGGGAGACACTCTGGTTGCTTCCATATCTTGACTTTGTAAATGCTGCTAAGAACATTGGATACATATATCTTTTTGGATTAGTGTTTTCATTTTCTTTAGATATGTCCCAGAGTAGAACTACTGGGTCATATGGTATTCTGTTTTTAATTATTTGAGAAACTTTTACACTGTTTTCCGTAGTGGCTGCATCAATTTACATTCCCATGAAGAATACAAGAGAGTTCCCTTCGCTTCACATCCTCCCTAACATTTATTATGTCGTCTTTTTTGATGATAGCCATTCTGACAGGTGTGAGGTGATGTTTCATTCTGGTTTTGATTTGTATTTCTCTAATGATTAGTAATGTTTAGCATCTTTTCATGTGCCTGTTGTACATCTGTATGTCTTCTTTGGAAAAATGTCTGTGCATGTCTTCGTATAGACATATTTTATTAATCAGGTAAAAAAAAATCTTTTTTTAAAAATTTGAAGTTGAGTTCTATGAGCTCTTTCTATATTTTGGACATTAACCCCTTATCAGACATCATTTGTAAATATCTTCTCCCTTTCAGTAGGTTGTCTTTTTGTTTTGCAGATCGTTCCTTTGCTGTGCAAAAACATTTAAGTTTGACTGGGTCCAGTGGGTTTATTTTTGCCTCTGTCTCCCTTTTCTGAAGGGACACACACCCCCAAATAATCCCACAACTATGTCAGAGAGTATCCTGCCTAAGTTTTCTCCCAGGAGTAGTATGGTTTCTGGTCTTATATTTAGGTCTTTAATCCATTTTGAGTTTATTTTTGTATATGGTGTGAGGGCATGTTCTAATCTCATTGTTTTGCATGTAACCATCCAGTTTTCCCAGCAGTACTTGTTGAAGAGACCAGCTTTTCTCCATTGTATATTCTTGCCTCCTTTGTCATTGATTAATTGACCATAAGTGTGTGGGTTTATTTCTGAGCTTTCTATTCTGTTCCATTGATCTTTTTGTCTCTTTTTATGCTAAAACTATGCTGTTTTTGATTCCTGTATCTTTGTATTATAGCCAGAAGTCATGAGCAGGATACCTCCAGCTTTGTTCTTTTTTCTTTTTTTTTTAATCAAGATTGCTTTGGCTATTCAAGATCTTTGTGGTTTCATACAAATTTTAGGATTATTTGTTCTAGTTCCATGAACAATGTCATGGGTGTTTTGCTAAGGATTCCATTGAATTGTAGGTTGCTTTGTGTTCAGTTTGGTTCAGTCCAGTCATTTAGTCGTGTCTGACTCTTTGTGACCCCATGGACTGCAGCATGCAAGGCTTCCCCGTCCATCACCAACTCCTGGAGTTTATTCAGACTCATGTCCATTGAGTCAGTGATGCCACCATCTATCTCATCCTCTTCTCCTCCTGCCTTCAATCTTTCCCAGCATCAGGGTATTTTTCAATGAGTCTGTTCTTCGCATCAGGTGACCAAAGTATTGGAGTTTCAACCTCAGCATCAGTCCTTCCAATGAATATTCAGGACTGATTTCCTTTAGGATGGACTGGTTGGCTCTCCTTGAAGTCCAAGGGACTCTCAAGAGTCTTCTCCAACACCACAAAGTTCAAAAGCATCAATTCTTCAGTGGCCAATTCTCTTTATGGTCCAACTCTCACATCCATACACGACTACTGAAAAAACCATAGTTTTGACTAGACTGACCTTTGTTGACAAAGTAATGTCTCTGCTTTTTAATATGCTATCTAGGTTTGTCATAGCTTTTCTTCCAAGGAGCAGGCGCCTTTTAACTTCATGGCTGCAGTCACCATCTGCAGTGATTTTGGAGCCCAAGAAAATAAAGGTAGTATTGCTTCGGGTAGTATGGACATTTTAACCATATTAGTTCTTCCCAGGTGGCTCAGTAGTGAAGAATCTGCCTTGTAGTGCAGTAGATGCAGATTGATATCTGGATCGGAAAGATCCCCTGGAGAAGGAAGTGGCAACCTGCTCTAGTATTCTTGCCTGAGAAATTCCATGGACAGGGGGCCTGGTGGGCTACAGTCCATGGGGTTCCAAAGAGTCAGACACGACTTAGCAGCTTAGCAACAACAATTCTTTGCCAAGGCATCTTTAAATGAAGGTTTACATATAACATAAGTAAAAGAGCACCCTATGGTCTTATGAGAGAATGGACAACAGGGCAAAGGGGAGAAATGGGACATTACAGTCTAGTGTCGAGAAGAGAGAAAGGAGTATGGTGGCCCGAGAATAGATGTGAATCTTTAGTCAGCAGCAGCAGTAGAGCTCATTGGTGAGAAATGACTAGGAACTCATTTTAGATTTATTCTTCTTGTTGCCCATTGTAATATACAATAGATAGTTAATGACTGTGAAAAGAATATTTTGAATAAGTCATGTGATTAACAGTCATACGTACATTAATATACACAATGTTCAACTTGGCTTTCTTACAGTGGTTTGATAGTTCCTGAAATACGGGGAAATGAAACTGTGCCTGAAGTCGTTACAACATCTGGCTATGCACTGTTACATTTTTTTAGTGATGCTGCATATAATCTAACTGGTTTCAACATTTTTTACTCGTAAGTATTTTTTTTAAAATTCATATTGTAATAATGATTCTTAGAATTTGACATAAAAGAGTTTATTGTTTGTTTGTATAAATGTCTTATGTACCAGGAGTCGGCTAGGGTGTTAAATTCCAAAATATACAGCATCTCTTCCTAAGTTACATAAGATTTTTAATAATATGATCCCCTAAATCCTGTCTAAGCTTGTATTAGGATAATTTGTAAGCCTCAGGGCACCATGGTAACAAGTTAGGTTTGGTTGAAAATTAATTACAAAATTAAAAATCAATGGGAAACGATTAAGTAAAGAAACACCCACCGAGTGTAACTTTTAAGTCACAAATGCTCAGGATTGCAGAGAGCTGTCATCTGCCCCTCTGTGCTCCAAGGTAGTTTATACCTAATCTGAAGAATGAAGAGAGCTATGTTTTCATAGTCCTTCTTATTGCAGAAACTGTGCTGAATGCTATATATACAATAAGATTCTTTAATTCTCTTCATGTCAGTTGTGTCAAGTGAGTATTTTCCCCATTATACACATGAGAAAATTGAGGCTTAGGAGATAAGGTAAGTGGCTATATACTACTGTCTCTTTAAAATTAGAAAAATAATATTTCTTGTGTGTCTCTAATATCTAACTCTCTATGCAAATTTTTATAGAAGTCCAAGGGTGAAGTGAATTAGCCAGAGATTCTTTTGGTTATTTTCATCAGGAATGACCACAGAAGAATTTGATACATTTTTTTGTTTGTTTGTTTTCTTCAGTAATGTAGAAAATGATAACCGAGGATTTTTCATGAGGAATAAGACATCCTAAATATCCTTGAATCAGCAGTTTATTATAGAATTTATTTATGTCAAACATGTACACAAGGGAGAATAAATATATAGTAAAATATAATCAGTTAGGGAGCCTTAAAATAAAATCTGATAAACATCTTTTAACTTCCACAACAGTGTTTAGGTGATAGCATGCTATTTAAGTATCATGTAACCAGTTTATGTCTTGCCTTCTCTTACTGTTTCATGTATTCATGACCTTATTTTTTTTCCTATAGAGTGTGCTCATACCCTGTAAAACATTTGAGTACTTGAATATTTACCAAACATTGTGCTTGGAACTGTATAGATCCTGGAGATGTCGAGTGTGTAGTCTTGGTAGCAGAGTAAACTCGTTGAATGAACTGAGGCCAATTGAATATATGTATACCTGAATCGCCTTAGGGGTAAAAAGGTACAGGGTAAAGAATTGAAGTCACATTGTAAAACATGTTAAATGAAACACACGGACACGTATAACATTTATAAATTTGACAAAATACCAGCCCAGATTATTTTTCTCATCATCTTGAATTTGAATATATATGAATTATATTTTACAGAATCAATTCTTGCCCTAACAATTGCTCTGGTCACGGGAAGTGTACAACTAGTGTCTCTGTTTCAAGTCAAGCATATTGTGAATGTGATAAATACTGGAAGGGTGAAGCTTGTGATATCCCCTACTGTAAAGCCAATTGCGGCAGTCCAGATCATGGTTACTGTGACCTAACAGGAGAAAAATTGTGTGTCTGCAACGATAGTTGGCAAGGTAAGTGGCTTTTGGAACGTATAGTCACATAGCTAATATATTAATACAAATAATATCTACACTCATTTGCTGTAGTTTGCACACCCAAATCTCATAGATTTATTTTTAGAATTTCAGTAATAGTCAGCGTCTTAATAATTTGCTTCTTCATAAGGCTTCCCTTGTGACTCAGATGGAGACCCAGGTTCCATCCCTGGGTGGGGAAGATCCCTTGGCGAAGGGAATGGTTATCCACTCCAGTATTCTTGCCTGGAAAGTCTCATGGACAGAGGAACCTGGTGGTCTGTAGTCCATGGGGTCGTAAAGAGTTGGACATGATTGAATGACTTTCACTTTTTTCACAAAATCAGTAAAGATTTTGTCTACATGCTATTATGAGAATCAAGTAAAGTTATAAATGAAACTCTTTAAATTGTAGATGTATGATTATTGATTTTCTTTAATTTTTTGATGAGTTCCCAAAGATTTGGTGGCTTGGCTAAAATTAACACCTGATACATCAAAATTTGATTTATAATGGGTAACATAAATAGCATATTGCAAAAATAGATGCTTATCTTGGAAGGTACTGGACTATATTAAACTTCTTTCTTAGTAAAGACTGACCTCTTGTGGCTATTTTTAAAAAGACCATAGACTATTTAAAAAAGTTTTTCAGTTGCTTGTGGCAAAAGCAGTAAGAATTAGGGAAGAATTTCTAAATAATTTTTATCAACATGTATTATTAAAGGTTAAATTTAGAGTATATTGATAAGTTTTAGCTTTAAGTATTTGGGTATAAAATCATAAATCTTACTATTATATAGGGCTGGCCTGTATAAAATATATTTATATATTGGGCTGGCCAAAGCATTCATTTGGGTTTTTCCCTTGAGATGTTCCAGAAAAATCCCAGCGAACTCTCTGGCCAACTACAGTACTTACCTACCAAGAGCTTGCTTTGTGCAACTTGTATTCACACATTGAGAATCCTGTGTATTAATCCTGTTGATGGGGGAACTTTGACTCAAGAAATACATAATCTAAAGTTACATGACCATGTGTAGCAGTAGTAGCAGTGTTCCTATCTGACCCAGGTAAAAACCAAAGAGAGTGTGCTCCTCATATTTAACTTTCCTCTGACAAATTAAACAAATGTTGCTGAGTGTGCTGAGTAGTTATTTGGAGCAATTATTTTAGGCTTTCCATAAATTATGCCCATCTTTAACACATGTTATTTCATTAAAAAATTAGTTACTCCAACCATATGAAATATCAGTGATTATTGAGTTGCATTTGATTCCCTATTATGATTTTGACAGATACAAATTTCTCAGTGTTTTTAATTACAGAGGCATGTATTTTGTTGAGTGGCTATTTTAATAATTCATGGCCTTTCTTCCCTTAAAAAGTGCCTTGAGGTACCTTTTTTTTTTTTTTCCGTTTCAGTCTTGAATCTAAAATAATGTCCTTTTCTCTGGAGAGACTAGTAAGTACATCAAGAATATATTTAAGCTAAGGCCTGAGAAATAGAAGTATAGCTTATATGCAAAGTTTTTTTTTTCTAACTTGTCTTTATCTGCTATTAGTCCCCAGCTCATCTCAACAGTCTTAAAAGCAAATGAGAAATATATTTGTAAAATATTCTCTATGAACATCTCTGTCCATTCTTTGTTCTTTTCTTCCATCTTTAAAATACTTTATTTTCTGCATGTTTTGTAATATATATCTGGTTGAAAATGTTTCCTGTTGTTTTTCTGGCTCTGTTTATTGGCATTTCACATTTTATTATTCTTGTCAGGAGGGCCTGAAATCATAAAAATTCTTGACTCTTAAATGTCTAAATGAAAGTGGAAATGGGGGAACAAATACTGGGTATGTTTACTTTTAAAGCAAAGTGATAATATGAAGTTTATATATATATGCATTAACACATATACATGTATACATGTACACATATATTTTAAAAATGAGAATAATGTGAAAGTGCTTTATAAATTATAAAATATTACATAGAAACCAGACATATGCATACCATTACTGCTTCTTAGTAATTAATTTATCTCTGATGAATATTTTATGGGTAGTTTTTGGTGAAATGGATATTGTGCTTCTTTCAAGACAGATGATGTATAGTCTGGTTTCTTTGAGTCTCAGATCTGATCCCTAATTTTGTAATTAAGGAAGCAGAGCTTCAAGTAGCTAGGTGTTCTCCCCCACCCCTGCCCCCAATCAACTCCCTAATCAGAGTGGCTCAAGGTTTCTCTCTTACATAACTTTAAAAAACAGAACCTCTGGAAGTCTTTCTGAAAGAGATGGGAATACCAGACCACCTAACCTGCCTCTTGAGAAATTTGTATGCAGGTCAGGAAGAATGGTGATGGACAGGGAGGCCTGGCATGCTGTGATTCATGGGGTCGCAAAGAGTCTGACACGACTGAGCCACTGAACTGAACTGAACTGGAAGTCTTTGGTTTGATTGTAAGCAACAGACACAGTTCTGGCTTCCCTGAGCAGAAAAGGCAGTTATTAGGAAGTATGTCAGGGACCTCTGCCTCCCAGGATTTGTTCTTGCCTTCTTTTTGGTGATAGAATTCACTGAGTTTGTAGCTCTCAAGCACATGGTCTTCAGCTGCATACCATATTCCTCAGCCTTCTTTGCATCTAGCATGGTTATTATACTGTGTTAGGTCAGTAGGATATGAGTAGAAATGCTGTGTGGGAATTTTACATCACTGAGATCTTTTACAATGGCTGGTAAATGGCAGTAACTGTGGTAGCTAGTATCATTTGCATATTTGCCTGTAGAATGTGTTTTATGAAAAAAGAATTAACTTTTAGCTTATTTAAGCCACTTACTTTTGGTTGTCTTAACCTGTACTCTGACTAATACAAAAGGACATCGGGTAGCTCACAAAGGAGATGGGGAGGCTTAAAAACCTTGGTTGCAAAGGGGTAGGTGTAACAGAAGGCTAGTGGGTTGGTCCCCAGCACAGATATAGCCTCAGAAAAGTTTGATTAGGATATTCCTGTCATTGCCACTGGATCCTGGGGTACCACCCCTGTGTCCTTACTGTGGATATGGCATGCTTCAGGCTTGGGCAGAGAAGTTCTAAACTCTCCCCACATCTTTGTTATCACTTATGAAGATTTGAAGGCCTGCTTAGTAATATCTACTTGACTAAATTTAGGTCTTAGCCCTACCTTCTGAATTGTGTGGGGATAGATTTTGTTTCTGAACAGATTCACACAGTTAGAGATTTTCCTAAATGAGGAAGGGGGTTCAGATGATTAGAATCTAGTAAATAAAGAAAAAATACAAATAAAATATTTCAAAGTATAGATGTTGCCATAATTGACGAGGAATGTGTTGAACAGTTCTGTCATGTCTGCTCAGAAAAACTTTGTGATGTGGAATAGATGGTAGAGAAGATAAACCAGCAGGCTTCGGGGTACAATTCTTAATTCATTACCACAAAACATTCCCTCCCCCAATTCTGTGGAGTTGAAAACAGATTACCAGGTTTTGTATAAACGATCAAAAGAGACACAGATGTATAGAACGGACTTTTAAACTCTGTGGGAGAGGGAGAGGATGGGATGATTTGGGAGAATGGCATTGAAACATGTATACTATCAGGTAGGAAATGAATTGCCAGTCTATGTTCGATACAGGATACAGGATGCTTGGGGCTGGTGCATGGGGATGGTCCAGGGAGATGATATGGGGTGGGAGGTGGGAGGGGGGTTCAGGATTGGGAACTCATGTACACCGTGGCTGATTCATGTCAATGTATGGCAAAACCAATACATTATTGTAAAGCAAAATAAAGTAAACATAAAAAATTTAAAAAAGGTAGAAAACTGCAGAAAATTTGAAGCTGAGTTTTAAATATTGCTTTAAATGCATTAAAAGGGACAAGAACCACTCCCCCCCAAAAAAGATCATTACTTGGACATTGAAAAATCATCCCCGGTCCTTTCCTATTCCAGAATATCCTGTTCAATTCTGTCATTTAGTCCAATTCTTTATGAATATTCAGTATTCCTTTTCAGTCCAGGTCAGTCTTAGTTCCTAGGTAAGGATAGAAGTTGGATGCTTTCAGCCGTTTAGATTATTGATTAAAGGATACCATCTTAATGTGTAAGTCAGGTAATTTGATAGTTTTCTATAGTGTTTCTGGTTCTTTAAAGTTACCCTTTGTTTGGCTTGATTTCAGCTCCTTGCATGTTCTTTGTCCCTAAATATTTCAAGGCCTTTCTTATTTCTGCACTTCCTCCTCACACCCTCAACATTCTCGGGTCAGAGACTCCCATTCGATGCTTTCATAGAACTGAATCCTTTAAATTTGTAGCATCTACCACAGTTATGTTTGTGTGATTCTTTCCTACTGGAATGTAAACTCAGTGAAGTTAAGAATAATTATGTTTTGATCATCTCTATATCCTCAGCATCTTCTCTAGTGCCTGTTGTATAGTAGGCACTCAAATTGTTATCTTTTTTTTTCTTAAGTGAATGAATTAGAAAAGTTGAGTTTGCCTGTTTAGTGCTGTGTGGACATTCAGTTACAGATGTCTCAGTAGACTAGTACCCCAATAAATTATGAAATTTACTTGATAAATAAAACATAATTTTATTTATTTATTTTTTGTATTTATTTATTTTTTTACATGAACTCCCAAACATGAACCCCCCTCCCACCTCCCACCCCACATCTTCCCTCCAGATCATCCCCATACACCAGCCCCAAGCATCCTGCATCCTGCATTGAACATAGACTGGCAATTCATTTCTTACATGATAGTATACATATTTCAATGCTATTCTCCCAAATCATCCCTCCCTCTCCCTCTCCCTCTCCTTCTCCCTCAGAGTCCATAAGTCCGCTCTACACATCTGTATCTCTTTTGCTGTCTTGCATGCAGGGTCCTCATTACCATCTTTCTAAATTCCATATATATGTGTTAGTATACTGTATTGGTGTTTTTCTTTCTGGCTTACTTCACTCTGTATAATTGGTTCCAGTTTCATCCATCTTATTAGAACTGATTCAAATGTATTCTTTTTAATGGCTGAGTAATACTCCATTGTGTATATATACCACAGCTTTCTTATCCATTCATCCGCTGATGGACATCTAGGTTGTTTCCATGTCCTGGCTATTATAAACAGTGCTGCAATGAACATTGGGGTACATGTGTCTCTTTCTATTCTGGTTTCCTCGGTGTGTATGCCCAGCAGTGGGATTGCTGGGTCATAAGGCAGTTCTATTTGCAATTTCTTAAGGAATCTCCACACTGTTCTCCATAGTGGCTGTACTAGTTTGCATTCCCACCAACAGTGTAAAAGGGTTCCCTTTTCTCCACACCCTCTCCAGCATTTATTGCTTGCAGACTTTTGGATCGCAGCCATTCTGACTGGTGTGAAGTGGTATCTCTTTGTGGTCTTTTTTTTTTTTCTTCTTTTTTTTTTTTTTTTTGTATTTATTTATTTTTTTACACGAACTCCCAAACATGAACCCCCCTCCCACCTCCCACCCCACATCTTCCCTCCAGATCATCCCCATACACCAGCCCCAAGCATCCTGCATCCTGCATTGAACATAGACTGGCAATTCATTTCTTACATGATAGTATACATATTTCAATGCTATTCTCCCAAATCATCCCTCCCTCTCCCTCTCCCTCTCCTTCTCCCTCAGAGTCCATAAGTCCGCTCTACACATCTGTATCTCTTTTGCTGTCTTGCATACAGGGTCCTCATTACCATCTTTCTAAATTCCATATATATGTGTTAGTATACTGTATTGGTGTTTTTCTTTCTGGCTTACTTCACTCTGTATAATTGGTTCCAGTTTCATCCATCTTATTAGAACTGATTCAAATGTATTCTTTTTAATGGCTGAGTAATACTCCATTGTGTATATATACCACAGCTTTCTTATCCATTCATCTGCTGATGGACATCTAGGTTGTTTCCATGTCCTGGCTATTATAAACAGTGCTGCAATGAACATTGGGGTACATGTGTCTCTTTCTATTCTGGTTTCCTCGGTGTGTATGCCCAGCAGTGGGATTGCTGGGTCATAAGGCAGTTCTATTTGCAATTTCTTAAGGAATCTCCACACTGTTCTCCATAGTGGCTGTACTAGTTTGCATTCCCACCAACAGTGTAAAAGGGTTCCCTTTTCTCCACACCCTCTCCAGCATTTATTGCTTGCAGACTTTTGGATCGCAGCCTAAAACATAATTTTAAATATTGAGGTGAACATTTGAATGTGAACTGTCTGGTCAGGTATTTTCTTTCTGTCCTTTGGTTTTAGATTTTAGTATTTGCCATTGGGTGGCAGTATTGACTACCAAAGCAGGCACTTAAAACTCCATGGCATTTTTCAAGCTGTAAAAACTTGATGATTTTGTTTTAGAAAAATAGGAAATCTTTTATCTCAAATTCATGAATATTTTATCATAAATTATTTTTTTCAGGGTTAGTCATGTAACATATTAGGACATATTTACTTTAGGATAGTGTGTATAAGTACACAGCATAACTTACATTTTCCTTTAGAAATTTAATAAAGGGAGAAAGAAAAGAGACATTTAAACTAAAATTGACTTTAAGATTTTTGGACCTTACGTTAAGATAGAGTTGTCATCAATTGATATGAGGGAGACTTTAGGAGGAAAATCAGTTTGGATTTGGTATGTTATGTTTGAGATATCTTGTACAGGTCTTAGAGGAGATGTTGAAAAGGCAACTGGACTTTAGTGGAGAGAGGTCTGTACTGTTTGGGGCTGACTGGCTTAAAAATATTAAATTGCAAATGGTTGATGATACCGAAAACCATGAGTTCAGCTGAGATCATGAAGGAAGGGAGTATAGAGAGAGAATGGAACAAAGGCCTGAGTTGTGGGTTACAACAAAACTCACAGACTATTCTGTGCTAGACAGAGGTTCCTTGCTTATAGAAACTTATCTAATGTAGAAAAACTTAAAACCACTTATTTGATTGCCTCTGGCTTAGACAGGTAGGATAGGCAGATCCTGTCCCCAATCCCATCTCACTGTATTTATCATTTTCAACTAATCAGAACCAGTCTGTAAAGCTTTGTTTCAGGCCTTTCACAACACAAAAACAGTAATTGGAGAGCACTGATCTTTGCTAAAAAAGGACAGTTCCTTTTCATACTGTAATAGCATCATTGACCTAAACTGTGAGAACCACGTATTCTTGGAACAGACCTCCAGTAGTGATTACCACTCACACAATTCATTGTTTTATAAAATTCAGATATTGCCAGAACAGCTGTGGACATTTAAACTGCACTAAAATTGATAACTGTCCTTTGGAGATTGGTTTTATGGGCCTTGAAAATGTTTAGAATACTTTGGATACAGATTTTTCTAACGATGTTAGAAGATAGGATGCTTGCAGCAGTGTTATCTCATTTTGCCTTTTATTGTAGAGAATTTCAGATGCAGTGCACATATTAGATCACAGGACTATTTCTGGAGTGATTACAGTAAGTTACGTGTACTGCTCTTCACATCTCCCTTCTCAGCATATTTTTTCCTTTCCTATTAGCAATTCAATCTCTTTTTGGGCAATTGTCTTTCACTCATTGCAAGTAATCTTGATGGGATGATAAATCCATATACCTATCTATTTTTAAAGTGTAACTTTTCAGCCTCTTATAAAAATTCTTTGAATTTCCCCATATTTTTTCAACAAATTCCCATTTTTCCTTCATTTCCCCAAAATGAATTTCTGTGGCTTACAATCAAAGAAATCTGATATACGACACTAGAGATATTATTAGAGGGCAATATGTATTTTCTGTTACTAGATTTATTTAAAATACCAAAGGTTCAGTATAGAGTTATTTATAGAAATGCAGCTTAATGAGTTGTGTTGATATAGCTCAAAGTTAGCAATTTTATTAATATTTCCTGTTGAGAAACTAAAAAAGAAAATAAATTTAAAAATTGTCCTTAATATGTTTCACCTTAGTAATAAGATAAATATTTTTTTCATGATGTCATAGGTTAAATTTGAATTAAATGTATGAGCCAAAACTGTATCAAAAACAAGTCTAAAACTCTGGAGCATAGGGGACTCTTGTTTGACTGGGTTACTTTTCAGTTTCTTTTTCCTGCTTTAAAATGATATAAAGGAACTCTATTCAGACTAAGTCTTTTTTTTCTGAGAAATCAAAGCATGCTGTTAAAATGCCAGTTGGTTGTTAGGAGAGATAAAATTTTACTGCTTGGTTTTCCATCCTGCATCTTTGTATATAGCACTTACAGTTTTTCTAGTAACATCAGCAGTTAGTATATAAATCTATTCATAAAGTTAGAGGACCTTCCAGGAATTGCTGTTTCACTCAGTTGAAGACTTTAAATTTATTTAATCATTCTTTATGGAAGAAAAAGTATTTTATAAGATTTGTCTAAAGCAAATGAAATTTTTGTACTGATTTCCATTATCATATCAGAGATAGATTCCCTTAGAAAAACTTTTCCAGTGTAAAAGAGAGAAGGAAGGAAGAATGTAATTCAGTAATTCTGGAATTGCTTTGGAAAAACTTTCAAAACTTTGTAATACTTTATTCTGGGTTTTGTCATTTGCAATTATTTCTTAATTGGATTTACCTGTGATTATAGAAATGTTTTAGTTGTAATTTTACTGTTTTCTTTTGGCATGTATATTTATAATACCTAATAATGCTAGGCTTCATTAGCATATTTTGCCTGTAGACTTAATTATAGTTAGTTTCCTTGTATATTGAAATGAGAGAATAAACTTCATAATAGTAATATGTTTACTATTATGAAGCTTTCGTAGTAATATTCAATATTAAGTACAGTTTCGTTCAATATTACTTTATTTACACAGAATTCTATGTTCTTTAGGTATAATCTCCATGATTAAAATGAAGTTTAGAAAAGTTAAATAATTTTTCCAAGATTTCATGGCTAATAAGTGGGAAAGTGAGGTTTGACTTCATTTTAATCTTTTGTGATCCTAGGGACATTTTCATTCTTCTATTCAATAAGTGAATACTGAGGCCAGTCATGTAGGAGTCGTAGGCCATCCTTAGGATTTTTATTTTTAGTGTGATAGAAAATCATTGAAAGATTTTGAGGGAATTGATAAGAGTAGATTTATATTTTAATCATTCTGGTTGCATTGTGGAAAGTTGAATGTGATAGGTAGAGAGGAAGAATAGAAATAAGACCACCAGTTTGGAGACTATTTCAGTAATCGGGGTGAGATGGATGGTGGCTTGGACAAGGATGGTAGTTGTAAAGGAAAGGATCTGTGTGAAGAGACTGGTAGAGATAATCAAATTTAAAAATGTTTATAATTGGTAAAGTACAGACACTGAGACACCAACCAATCAACAGGATCCTGGATAAGCCATGCTGTGTCAGGCATTACCCCTTTAGTTGTCTTTTGTGAAGAGTCTGGATTATTGCAGAGGGGCCAGGGGAACTTGGAAGGGGAATACCTGGTATCCTGCAGCAACTACTTAATCAGTGAAGTATTTCCATATTTTAACAGTTGGAAAGGCTATATTCCTACATACCTAATCAATGTCAGTCCAGGATTTGTTGGATATGGATATGGGAGAAAAAGAGAACTCAATAGCTCTAAGATCTTTGTCCTGAACAGCTGGGTGAATGGGGGTACTGTTTACTGAGATGGTAAACACAGGTGAAGGAGCAGATTTGGGAGGGAGGCATCAAGATTTTAGGTTTGGACATATTAAGTTTGAGATGATTATGAGACATCCCAGTGGAAATGTCATGTCAGTTCAGTTCAGTTAAGTTATTCAGTTGTGTCTGACTCTTTGCGACCCCATGGACTGGCGCACACCAGGCTTTCCTGTCCATCACCAACTCCCAGAGCCTACTCAAACTCATGTCCATCGCATCAGTGATGCCATCCAACCATCTCATCCTCTGTCATCCCCTTTCTCCTGCTGCCTTCAATCTTTCCCACCATCAGGGGTTTTTCCAGTGAGTCGGTACTTTGCATCAGGTGGCCAAAGTATTGGAGTTTCAGCTTCAGCATCAGTCCTTCGAATGAATATTCAGGACTGATTTCCTTTAGGATGGACTGGTTGGATCTCTTTGTAGTTTAAGGGGACTCTCAAGAGAAGGGATTGGCTCCCCACTCCAGTGTTTTTGGGCTTCCCTTGTGGCTCAGCTGGTAAAGAATCTGCCTGCAATGCAGGAGACCTGGGTTCGATCCCAGTCCATGGAGTCACCAAGAGTCGGACACGACTGAGGGGCTTTCTCTTTCACTTTGGTGTCTTAACATATATTTATTAATCTCTTAACATTTTGGAGGTGAGAGGTATGAGTCGGTTTCACTGAGCCAAAATCAAGGTGTTGGCAGGGCCACACTCCTTCTGGAGGCTCTTAAGAAAGAATCTGCATCCTTGACTTTTTTAGAAATAGAGTTGCAACGCCTGCTTTCCTTGGCTCTTTCCGCTTCTTCCATCTCCGAAGCAGGGAGCACAGCATCTTGCTTCAGTGGTCCTGTTGATTTCTCCTTCTGTAGTCAAATCTCTCTTAGAAAGGCATGTGTGATCACATGAAGAGCACGCTTGGTTCATCCAAGATAACTCCCCAGCTCAAGGTCTTTAACTTAATTATGTTTACAGAGTCCCTTTTGCCAGATAAGGTAAGAGTCATAGATTCTAGTGATTCGAACCTGCTTTATCTTTGGGGCTCATTATTTAGCCTACCACAAGCTTGCTCTGAACTATTTTGTTTTAGTGTGGACTTCATACATGATCCATAGTGTGGACCATGATTATTGATTTAAATATCTTAAGAAGTTTACATGCCATTATTCTCTATCAACCTCTGCCAGGCAAAACTATGTATTTGACTGTTTCCAACTCTGTGCCTTTAGGCAGCAGACTTGTTTTTAACTTTTTATTTAGAAAGAGTTTCAAATTTATAGAAAAATTGAAAGAACAGGGATTGTACAGAGAATACACAAATGCTCTTTACCCAGATTAACCTATTATTAACATTTTATACTTTTTGGTTTATTATTCCTGACTTAAATCTACATTTTTATTTTAAAGAAAACAGCATTTAGCATTCAGACCAGTAGGTATACCACTTATGTATAATGCCCATATGATCTTATTTCTTTTCAGTTAAATTAGAGGTTGGCAAACTTTTCTGTAACAGACCATATAGGAAGTATTTTTGACTTTGTGAATTGTATGGTCTCTCTTGAAAATGCTCAACTCTGCTGAGTATGGCAAATGCAGCCTTCAATAATACTTAACTGAGTGAGCATACTGTGTTCTTACAAAACTTAATTTATAAAAACATGTACTGGGTTGGATTTTGCTCATGGACTATTGTTTGCCAACCTGAGTTAAAAGAGGTCCAGTGGTTTAGAATTGTAATTTTAACTTAAAAAAAAAAATCAACATGTTCCTTTAATTTCTTTGGTTACTAAGGTGTAGTTCACTGACTTTTTACTTAGAAATGATAACATTTTCTGTATCTGATTTAAAAGATTTTTTTGTTATCAAAGAGATGATCTACCTAATTTTTACCTGAAAAATACAGACTCATAGAATGTAAACCTTGAAAAGGACTTTGAAGATGAATGAATGAATGCATGGGTGAGTGAATAAATAAGCAAATAAAAACTGTAAAGGTTAATATTTCTGAACTTAGGGTCTGTTTGGATGTTTTAAAATTTTGTGAGTCAGTGATGATCTAAAACTTTTTTGATAAGAAATCATTACCTTCATAATTGTGTAAAAATGCTACTTGATTGCAGTGCCAGCATTTGTGTTGACTGTTGAGTTAGGACCTATAGTATTCTTATTATAGGCTAAAAAAAATAATAAAATGTACTGATACCATTGTGATAAGTGGAGGTCAGATGATGTTAGGGTCTATTTTATAAATTAGAAAGGTTTGTAAATGGTAGATGAAAGAAAAGTGCTGTGAGAATTATTTTGTCAAAATAATAACAGGTATCTTAAAGTTGTGTAAAAAAGGTGCTATAGCATTAATATCATTTCCAACTGGAGTCTAATGAATTACTTTGAGCAGAACAACATCATCCATCATTTTAAGCAAATATTAATTTTACTGATTTTATAAGCTTTTTATGAACATAATTTATAAGCTTGTTAGTTTTATATTTATAAAAGAACTTTGAACATAATATATTTCTATTAGTTTCATTAGAGTTAAAATAGTTTATGAGCCCTTAAGTTTGATGAAAATAAGTATATTTCCATTAGGAGCATTCCTTCCATAACTCAAGTTTGAGAAACACTGATCTAGCCTAGTTGACTACATTTTATAGATGATGAACCAAGACTCATGAGCAACATAGTGAATGTGGATAGGAAAAGACAATGTTTTCAGCTTGTAGTATTTAAGTTACTCTGTACTCATTAATAGTTTTTTTAATTATGTATAATAATTGTTCGGTTTATGGACAGTAAGCTTCTCTACCAATGCCAGTTTGGGTTGTTCTTAATAAGAATGCTGCTAAGAAAAAATATAATTTTTAATTTCTTTAATACAGTTGTAAACAAAAAGTGCTACAATTTACAAATGCTTTAATTTCCACTCTATTTAAAAAAATTAAATATTTATAATAACCCTTAGAAAATATTTCTGTTTTATAGATGAAGGCTTGATGATGGCAGAGGTAAACAGACTTTCCCAAGGTCACACTTTTAGTGACAGAACTGGGATTTGAGTACATTTTTTTCCATTCTCATATTCAAGTAGAATATAAGTATACTAAAATAAATCTGAAATTTATATTATTTAAAGAATTCTTTCAAATTGTGATATGTATTTGAGCATATTCAAGCCTAAATTGAGTATATGATTTTTTTTTCCTCCTTTAAGCATTACATTTGCTATTAGAGTTTTTCCTGTAAGTCATATTTCAGACGATTTATTATGTACATTATATTTATTAATATGATGAGCATTGAATTCTTAAATTCTCTTAACCCATCTATTCTATTTCTGTAGTCTAAGGTCTTTGTTTAATGCATTGCATTGTTTGATTTTTCTTTTAAATAGGTCCTGATTGTTCTTTGAATGTTCCTTCCACTGAGTCTTACTGGATTCTGCCAAATGTTAAACCCTTCAGTCCTTCTGTAGGTCGAGCTTCCCATAAAGCTGTTTTACATGGGAAATTTATGTGGGTGATTGGTGGATATACTTTTAACTACAGTTCTTTTCAAATGGTCTTGAAGTAAGTTTTTTCCCCATATTTTTACAATCTATTTTTTAAGCTGGGTATTTTTGGATGATGAAGACTATCCTAAATGTCTTATTGCTATGCTGATTTATGAATGGTGGTCTTGTAATAGTATCTGTTTTCCACATGGGACTGATTTGAGAATGTATAAACTCAGTATATCCAAAAGTTATTTGTCACTGTGCATATATGTTTGTTCTATGTAGACGTTTCTTTAACTTTCTAGAGTGCTTTTATTAAATTCTGAATAAGAAAGTATTAGCTTTAAATAAGGCCAGGCCAGGCCTATATTGGCCTTTGTGAATCCTGGTCACCTTTTATTTTTTCAGAATGAAGTATAATTACTTATATAAAAATAGTTTCAGTTTTTTTTCCCCTCAAATCTTAATTTACCTAAACTTTTACTCTGCATTTACTTTGCGAACTTTTATTGGTAGAGTGGTACCAGTGTTGTAAAATAGGTTATTGATTTACTGTGGACTTAATGGAGATTGTCCTTTGCATGACTGGATGATAAGGAGAGTTGCATGAATGCCAGCTTTATCTGACTTTTTTCAGCTGGTGATTGTATTTTATGAACTATTCAATAACAAAATAAAAGAGGAAATAAGAATAATTTGATTATCAGTGTTGTTTTCAGGGGTCACATTCATAATATGTAATAACTGGTGCAACTTGGGCATCAAGCAGTCGGAAATGACCTTGGACAGTGTACCATATGGCCCCCAAAGGCTTGCTGTATTTAGCAGATAAATATACAGGACACCCAGTTAAATCTGAATTTCAGATCAACAGTGGTTACTTTTTTAGTATGAGTAGACCTGTTGTAATTTTATTTTATTTTTCAGTTTTGTCTCGAGTGTTGCATGGGTCATACTCTTACCAAAAAATTTGTGGTTTATTTGAAATTCAGATTTAGCTGGGCATTCTGTATCTATAAACCCTAATTTCTGAATATATTGAGTGAGTGAGTGAGTGAGTGAGTGAGTGAAGTCGCTCAGTCGTGTCCGACTCTTTGCGACCCCATGGACTGTAGCCTACCAGGCTCCTCCCTCCATGGGATTCTCCAGGCAAGAATACTGGAGTGGGTTGCCATTTTCTTCTCCAGGGGATCTTCCCGACCCAGGGATCGAACCCGGGTCTCCAACATTCCAGACAGATGCTTTAACCTCTGAGCCACCAATTTGGGGGATTAAAAAATTCTGTATATAAGGGGAGATTCCTTTAAAATCATGATTATGACTGGAATTACAGTGTAAAATAAATTCTGGAGAGAGGGAAGAATTTTAAGTAAACATTTTAATAAATGAAGGATAACAATATCCTTCAATATCCTGTAACAATAAATGAAAGATAAAATATAGTAGAAAGAACTGAAAGGGAATTGGTAGGATTATTAAGATATGCAAAGAATTTGAGGAACTGAGATTTAAATGTGGAAAAGAACAGGAAATTAGCCTTGATTCATGAAAATGAAAAGTTTGTGAAAATAGAGTGGAAGTTTGGATTAAATTGTGGCATTTGCAAAATAAGGTTGTGAAGATAGTATAGTTGTCAAGGAAACTGGACATCTTTAAAGTTTGTATTCTGTACAAGTTAAATAGCACATTTTAAATTAAGTGATGAATTTTACTGATATTTTCCTAAACATATATTTTCTATTTGAACCAGATAGTTTTTGTTTGTTTGAAACCTGTTTCTTTTGGTTACAGTGTTTATTTAGTTTTGTAGTAAACTAGGTATAAAATTAGAAGTCACTTTGTTGCTGTTTTCACAGGTTAGAGAATGTTTTTTCATTATTCTCAAGGTGGTTTAGTTGTAGGTGAGGATGTTTAAAAAGCTTTTTAGAAGTGATGGTGTCTGTAATAAATTGATTAATCTTCTATAATAGAATTTAATTGAGGTGTACATGTTACATTTAAGACAAATTATTCAGTAAATGATATAAGAGTTCTGTATTAGTATCTATTAGAGAGTATTTTGGGAAAGGCAATGGCACCCCACCCCAGTACTCTTGCCTGGAAAATCCAATGGACGGAGTAGCCTGGTGGGCTGCAGTCCATGGGGTCGCTAACAGTCGGACAGACTGAGCGACTTCACTTTCACTTTTCTCTTTCATGCATTGGAGAAGGAAATGGCAACCCACTCCAGTATTCTTGCCTGGAGAATCCCAGGGATGGGGGAGCCTGGTGGGCTGCCGTCTGTGGGGTCACACAGAGTTGGACACGACTGAAGTGACTTAGCAGCAGCAGCAGCAGATNCAGTATTCTTGCCTGGAGAATCCCAGGGATGGGGGAGCCTGGTGGGCTGCCGTCTGTGGGGTCACACAGAGTCAGACTCGACTGAAGTGACTTAGCAGCAGCAGCAGAGAGTATTTTACAGAATATTTATTCATTGACATTAGTGAAAATTAACTTGTAATCATAGGCATAGCAAATTGTTTTGAACACATTATGTGCTTAGTACTTGGAATATGGAACATCTCAGCTGCCTCAGTGGTAAAGAGTCCATGTGCAGTGCAGGAGATGTGGGTTCAGTCCCTGGATCATGAAGATTCCCTAGAGAAGGAAATGGCAGGCTACTCCAGTATTTTTGCCTGGGAAATCCTATGGACAGAGGAGCCTGGTAGGCTATAGTCCACAGGATTGCAAAAAACTTAGTGACTGAACAATAACAGCTTAGGATGTATCAGTCGATATGATGAATGTCCTGTCTTTGTGAAGTTAGTGAGGAAAGATAGACAATTAGAAAAAAAAAAAATGTAACTAACGTGATAACAAGCATACAGGACTTCCTAAGTGGCTCAGTGGTAAAGAATCTGCCTGGCAAGCAGGAGACTCGGGTTTGATCCCTGGGTCAGGAAAATCCTCTGGAGAAGGGCATGGCAACTCACGCCAGTATTCTTGCCTGGGAAATCCCATAAACAGAGGAGCCTGGTGGGCTACAGTCCATGGGATTGCAGAGAGTCAGACATGACTTACCCCCTGAACAACAGCAACAAAGTGAATTCTGTATACGCACATATATACAGATAGATGTAGATAGATAGCAAAATAGACAGCAGGGGTAAGCAAATCAGGAATGCTGAAGAGGAGGGCATTGCAGTTAGAAACACAGTGGTTACAGCAGGCTTCATGGGATAGACGAGAACTGAGCAGACTTGAAGGAGGTCAGACAGTGGTGGTGCAGGTATCTGGAGGCAGAGGAAAGAGCCAGACAAAAGCCTTAAGGTAGACGCTGCTTGGAGATTTCAAGAAGCAACGAACAGGCCCATGTGACTTTAAAAGTACAGAACTATTGTTTAGGTTAATCAACTGGTTCATATGATTAAGCTGAACAGAATAATTCCAGTAATAAATAGCCTAGTCAAGTTAATGCATATTACATATTTAGATGATTGAATCCTAATTTAGAGTAGGTATATGTTGAATGAGTCTTTATTAAAAATTTCTAATATGGTATATGAAATTATGAGTTTATTTGTAATTGTTTTTGAATTTAATGAATATTTAAATACAAAGAAAGCGTATGCAAATGAAAAAAACCTAAAATGAATCTTAGCTTATGAAGTTATATTTGTTTTCTTCTTGTTTTTAGTTACAATTTAGAAAGCAGTATATGGAATGTAGGAGCTGTATCAAGGGGACCTCTCCAGAGATACGGGCACTCTCTTGCTTTGTATCAGGTATGGATCCTGCTTTAAATTTTAATCTTTTTTTTAAAATTAGCCTTAGAGAAAAAAATACTAAATCTCAGATTTATTTCAAATACTTAATGAAAACAAGAGATCTGCTGAATCACAATAACTTGAAGTGTCATAGATTTTTTTATACTATTTTTGTAAGAAAATAGAGTTTAATTCTATCCTTCATTGAACATGGGGAGAAAAGAAGATTGACTTTTTGTTCATGACTTTATACCTTGTCATCAGATCAATCACTTAAAAAATTTTGATAAAATACACATAACAAAAGTTTACCATTTTACCCATTTTTAACAGTACAGTCCATCTAGTGGCATTAAGTACATTCAAATTATTGTACAGTCATTTCCATTATTTCCAGACTTTTTTTGTCTTGCAAAACTGAAACTCTGTCCCCACACAGTAACTCCACATTTCCCCCCCTTCCCAGCCCCTGGCAAACCACACTTCTGCTTTCTGTCTCTGTGAGTCTGACTACTCTAGGTACCTTATGTAAGTGGAATCATACAGCATTTAATGATTAATAAGTGACGACTGGCTTATTTCACTTGGTACAATGTCCTCAAGATAATCTGTCTTATAGCATGTGTCAGAATTCCCTTCTTTTTTAAAAGGCTGAATAATGTTCCACTGTATGCATATACCACATTTTGTTTATCGTGCATCCATCAGTATGTACTTGGGTTGCTTTCGCCTTTCTGGCTTGTGTCAATAATGCTGTTCTGAACATGAGTGTACAACTGTCTGTTCAAGTCCCTGATTTCCATTCTTTTGGATAGTCAGAAGGGGAATTCCTAGATTTAATGGGAATTATATTTTTAATTTTTTTTTGAAGAACTGACATATTGTTTTTCTCCATTGAGCATGCTATCCTCCATTGAACATGGGGAGAAAAGAAGATTGACTTTTTGTCCATGACTGTATACCTTGTCATCAGATCAATCACTTAAAAAATTTTGACAAAATACATATAACAAGTTTACCATTTTACCCATTTTTAACAGTACAGTCCATCTAGTGGCATTAAGTACATTCAAATTATTGTACAGTCATTTCCATTATTTCCAGACTTTTTTTGTCTTGCAAAACTGAAACTCTGTCCCCACACAGTAACTCCACATTTCCCCCCCTTCCCAGCCCCTGGCAAACCACCCTTCTGCTTTCTGTCTCTGTGAGTCTGACTACTCTAGGTACCTTATGTAAGTGGAATCATACAGCATTTAATGATTAATAAGTGACGACTGGCTTATTTCACTTGGTACAATGTCCTCAAGATAATCTGTCTTATAGCATGTGTCAGAATTCCCTTCTTTTTTAAAAGGCTGAATAATGTTCCACTGTATGCATATACCACATTTTGTTTATCGTGCATCCATCAGTATGTACTTGGGTTGCTTTCGCCTTTCTGGCTTGTGTCAATAATGCTGTTCTGAACATGAGTGTACAACTGTCTGTTCAAGTCCCTGATTTCCATTCTTTTGGATAGTCAGAAGGGGAATTCCTAGATTTAATGGGAATTATATTTTTAATTTTTTTTTGAAGAACTGACATATTGTTTTTCTCCATTGAGCATGCTATCCTCCATTGAACATGGGGAGAAAAGAAGATTGACTTTTTGTCCATGACTGTATACCTTGTCATCAGATCAATCACTTAAAAAATTTTGACAAAATACATATAACAAGTTTACCATTTTACCCATTTTTAACAGTACAGTCCATCTAGTGGCTGTACTTAATTCAGATTGTTGTACATTTAAATTGTTGTACAGTCATTTCCATTATTTGCAGACCTCATTTCATCCTGCAAAACCGAAACTCAGACCATTTTATATTCCTACCAACAGTGCACAAGGATTCCAATTCCTCCATATCCTTGTTAATACTTACTATTTTCTATTTTTCTTTCTTACTTTTTTTTTTAAATAATAAGATTCCTAATGGGTGTAAAGCAGTATCTCATGTAGTTTTGATTTGTATTTCCCTAATGATTTATGATATTGAACATCTTTTCAAGTGCTTATTGGCTATTTGTATGCTTTCTCTGAAGAAACATATAGCAAGTGTTTTGCCCGTTTTTAAGTTTTTCTCTTTTTATGGTGTTGAGTTGTAGGAGTTCTTTATATATTCTGGATTTTATCTCCTAACTGGATATATGATTTGCATATATTTTCTATCATCCTTTGGGCTGTCTTTTTACTTTGTTGATAGTGTCCTTTAATGGGTAGGTTGTTAATTTTGAAATAGTCCAGTTTATCTGTTTTTTCTTTTCTTGCCTGTGCTTTTGGTATCATTTCCAGTTTTGTATGAAGGTTCCAATGTCTACACATTTTTGCCAACACTAGTTGGTGCCTTTTTGATTGTAGCCATCCTAATGGGTATGAAGTGGTATTTTATGTTTGATTTGGCTTTCACTGTTGACTAACAATGTTAGTAGTCATGTGATTCTTTTTGGGTATTTGTATTTTCTTTGAAGAAATGTCTGTTTAAGTTCTTTCCCCATTTTAAAATTATTGAGATGTCAGAGTTCTTTATATATTCTAGATACAGGTCCCTTATTAGATATGTAATTTGCAAATATTTCTTTCCATTCTGTGAGCTTTTACTTTCTTAGTGGTATCTTTTGAAGCACAGAAATTTTTAACTTTGATGAAATCCAATATATATACTTTTTCTTTTGTTGCTTGTGATTTTGGTGTCATATCTAACAATATATTGTCAAATCCAAGGTCATGCATATTTAGCTTGCGTCTTCTCTAAGTGTTTTATAGGTTTTTTTGCTTTTACTTTTAGGTCTTTGCTACATTTTGAGTTTGTTTTGTATGTTCTGTGCAGGAAGGATTTAGGTTTAGCCTTCTGCCTGTAACTATCTTGTTTTCTTAGCCTCATTTGTTGAAGAGACTATTATTTCCTCATCGAATGGTCTTGGCACTTTCGTCAAATATCAGTTAGCCATAGGATATGGATTTTTTTTTTCTGGACTGTCAGTTATGTCGCTCAGAGGTTAAAGCGTCTGCCTGCAATGCGGGAGACCTGGGTTCGATCCCTGGGTTGGGAAGTTCCCCTGGAGAAGGAAATGGCAACCCACTTCAGTATTCTTGCCTGGAGAATCCCAAGGACGGAGGAGCCTGGTGGGCTTCAGTTCATGGGGTCGCAAAGAGTCGGACACGACTGAGCAACTTCACTCACTTCACTCACTCACTCAGTTATGTCGATTTATGTGTTTATTTTTTCCAGTAGCTTGCTATCTTAATTTCTTTTGCTTTGTAGAAAGTTTTAATGTTGAAAAGTGTTAATCCTCCAATTTTATTTCTCTTTTTCATGGTTGTTTAAATATTCTGGGTCTCTTGCAATTCTATTTGACTTTTGGAATCAACTTGTCAGTTTCTACAACTCTGGAATTTTAACTGAGATGGCGTTGAATCTATAGATCAGTTTGGCGAGTACTGCAGTCTTAACAATATTAAGTCTTCTGATCCAGGAACACAGGATGTCTTTGTATTAATTTAGGTCTTTCAACAATTATTTGTAGCTTTCACAGTTTAAATTTGGAGTTTCTTTTGTTAAATTATTCTTAGTTATTTTATTGTTTTTGCTGCTTTGTAAATTGAATTGTTTACTTAAGTTTCATTTTTGGATTGTTCACTGAAAGTGTATAGAAATATAAATTGATTTTTTTGTACATTGATCTTTTATTCTGTGTTGCTGAAGTCAATAACTCTAATTATTTTTTATTTCTTAGGATTCTCTATATACAAATTCCTATCACCTACAAACAGAAATATTTTACTCTTATTTTCCAATCTGGATGCCTTTATTCAGTTTTTGCATATTTGCTCAGGCTAAAAATCTTGAGTACAGTGTTGAATATAAGTGGCAAAAAGCAGGCATCTTTATAACTGACCTTGGTGAAACATCCAGCCTTTTATAATTAAATACAATATTAGCTTTGTGTTTTTCTTAGGTGCTCTTTATTAGGTTGAAGAAATTCTTTTCTCTTTCTAGGTTATTGAAATAATAATGATTTATATATCATTCATTTCAATCACATATGATTTAATGACATGATTTTTATAATTTATAAGTGCTCTAAAGTATCTGCATAAGCCATGAGAAGTGGTAATAAAAATGTACTCCACATAATATACACAAATGTGTCTACTTTTCTGGTGAACAATGCTTGATGAAAATGGTGAATGTCTATACTGCGCAGAGCAGTACAAATAGATGGTAAAATTCAAATGTAACAACTAGGGACTTAACAACTAGGATGGTTAATTAACCATATAATTTTTAATTAAAACACCTTAAAATAACTTTTTGAAAGTGTGGCTTTCCCCCATCTTGTAAGTAAAAGAATTAATCATCATTGCTCATGTGTTCCCATTTGACTTTTTACACATAAGAACTATGTCTTATGCATGTTGTGAGCAATTACTGAAAGGAAATGTTTAAACATAGTCTTTAATTCATGTATCTTGATAAGACATAAATATTTTGTGTATTAACATATGTTTTTTAATTTACAGGAAAACATCTTTATGTATGGAGGCAGAATTGAAACAAGTGATGGCAATGTCACAGATGAACTGTGGGTGTTTAACATACACAGTCAGTCGTGGAGTACAAAAACACCCACTGTGCTTGGACACGGTCAGCAGTATGCTGTGGAGGGACATTCTGCACACATTATGGAGTTGGATAGCAGAGATGTTGTCATGATCATAATATTTGGATATTCTGCAGTATATGGTTATACAAGCAGCATTCAGGAATACCATATCTGTGAGTTACTTTGAACATATAGCTATATTCTTTTTTTATTGGTTGAGAATATTTTAATCTTTAATAGAATAGTAATTTGAACGTATCAAAATGATTAGTTATTGAAATTAGAATTACAAGCCAAGAATTAGTATTTTGTAATATAAACTTTTAAATTTTGTGTTAGATATTGCCCTATGATATTTATCTTCTTAGCTAAATGTGTGGAAATATTACATTATAGACACATTTTCTAAGGATTGAGAATGTGTATTTTTAAGTATGAGAAGTTCCAATAGATGGTGCTATTTCTTTGGATTTTACTTATGAATTGAGAGCTAAAATTAACCCAGTTATCTTTACTATGCATTCCATGACTTCAGGATTTTTCATTTTTCAGGGTTTTGTTCCTAATCTTATTGCAGTATCTCTGTGTATGTATTACTCTTCTGAAGTAAGCTTCCCAAGAATCGTCTTTTGGCTTCTATGAAAGATGATATCTGATGTGTGAAGGTGACTGGGACAATCATATATGACTTTCTCTAGTATACTCTTAAATATTCTAGTTTATTTTCCTGGTACTTTATTTCTTTGAATTCTTTATGACATTTTCAAACAGCTGTAAGCTTTTTTTCCCCCCTTAATTTGTCTACAAATATGTATTTACTGTGGTTGCTATTTAGATTCAAGAATATACTTCATTTCTAGTTCTGGCCAGAATTATGAACTCAAGTTTTTGGCCCTTTTGTGTATAGATAACTTTATTCAATTATTTAGAGTCCTTCTGCAGTCTCAGTGAGAAGACTCATTTGCAGATCACTATTAGCAGCAACAGGAGAGAGCTCGTATGTGCAGAAAAGGACTCCCTCCTGAATACTCCACTGTTTTGCCTGCAGTCCTTTTAAGTGATCTCTTCTTTTTTCATCTCAAAATGCAGCTGGGCTAGAATTGGTATATATATCCTCTTTACTTCTTATTGTCATTTCCTGATTTTACTCCATCCTCCCTGAAATCACTCAGCTTTGAATCTTATGGCATCAGACTGTACCACCTCTTCTTACACTCCTCTCTTGTTCCTTTGGTCACTGTGCTTAATTCCTGGAAGAATATAGCTTCTGGCTCACTGTCTGTGTCCCGCATACGTTAGTCAGGTATATTAACATCCAATTAAATACTTCTGGCCTCTCAACTTTTTTGATCTCTCTTCCAAAGATCTTGTCTTCCATTCTGTGGTACCCTTGACTCTGTGTACCTGCAATGAATCTGTACTTTCCCCTTCAGATATCTTATTCTTCAAGTGCTACTGATGCTTCCAGCTTACTTCTGAAGAGGATCCAGACTGGTAGTTCTTCAACCTTACCTCAGTAGTCCATCGAGCCTCCTGTCAAGTTTTCAGCCTCTCCCCACCCTCTTTTGCCTGTACTTCTCACTTACCAAGTTTTTTTTTTGTTTTTTGTATTTATTTATTTTTTTACACGAACTCCCAAACATGAACCCCCCTCCCACCTCCCACCCCACATCATCCCTCCAGATCATCCCCATACACCAGCCCCAAGCGTCCTGCATCCTGCATTGAACATAGACTGGCAATTCATTTCTTACATGATATTATACAAATTTCAATGCTATTCTCCCAAATCATCCCACAGGTGATGGACAGGGAGGCCTGGTGCGCTGCGATTCATGGGGTCGCAAAGAGTCAGACACGACTGAGCGATTGAACTGAACTGAACTGAAAGAGACTTCTGGTGACAGGAACATTTTAGATGTAATGGTTAATAAGAGATGCTACATTAAATAAGCCTGTGTACATGCATTATTGTCATAAACACTCATGCCCGCAATGAAGCAGATGTGGGTGAGTCATTCTCATTTTTCAAATGGGCCCCAGAGTTGTTTAAGCAAGAGTTACAGATTTTCTATGTGAAAAAAGTTACTTTTAAAATTTTGTTTTTAATTTTTTGTTTTATTAGGGTGTTCAGGGAATATTTTGGGTATTATTTCTCCTTTTTGTAATTTATTCACATTTTCTTTGGAATCCAGTTTTCATAATTGTTCCATAGATGGTTGAAAAGGAGGTAAATCCTATTACATCAAGACACAGCATAGTTTGTTTTTGTTGTTCAGTGACTCAGTCATGTCCGACTGTTTGCAGCCCCATGGACTACGGCGCACCAGGCTTCCTTGTCTTTCATTATCTCCCAGAATTTTGCTCAAACTCATGTCCATTGAATGAATGATGCCATCCAACCATCTCATCCTCTATCGTCTCCTTCTCCTCCTGCCTTCAATCTTTCCCAGCATCACGGTCTTTTCTAATGAATTGGCCCTTCGCATCAGGTGGCCAAAGTTTTAGAACTTTGGCCTCAGCATAAGTCCTTCCAATGAATATTCAGGATTGATTTCCTTTAGGATTAACTGATTTGATCTCCTTGCAGTCCAGAGGACTCTCAAGAGTCTTCTCTAGCTCCACAGTTCAAACGCATCAATTCTTCAGGGCTCAGCCTTCTTGATGGTCCAACTCTCACATCTGTACATGACTACTAGAAAAACCATAACTCGACTATACAGACCTTTGTTGGCAAAGTGATGTCTTTGCTTTTGAATATGCTGTCTAGGTTTGTCAGAACTTTTTTCCAAGTAGCAAGCATCTTTTAATTTTGTGGCTGTAGTTACCATTCACAGTGATTCTGGAGCCCAAGGAAATAAAGTCTAAAATCTACTTTACTGCTCCTTCTAGTTAGGTCTTCTCTTCCTTACTTGTGATTTTTTTTATTAACTTGATCTATCATTCTCTGAAAGTTAATAAAAGTATAAAAATACTAGTTTATTTTTGCTTTTATCATCTTATATATTCTTGAATTTATGCTTTGTAGAATTTGCTGTCATGGATATTTGTAACTACTAAATCTTTATTGTGAATTGTGTCTTTTTATAGTATAAGGTGCTTTGTTTGTTTATTGTTTTCTGACCTGATTTCTACCTTGTCTAATATTATGGCTCTTGAATTTTGGGGTCTTTTCTTGATGTATTTTTGCCCATTCCTTTATTGTTAACCATTAAGAATCACTTTAAATGTATCTCTTGTATACAAGAGAAGTTGGATTTTGCCTTGTGATCCCATCTGGTTTTTGTACATTTTCTGTGTTTTGTCTGCCTTTTAAAATTATAGCTCTTGTCATGTTTAGGGAGCGTGGAGCCCATTTTTTTGTGAGAATGAGAGGGGTAATTTTTGAGATCTGCCATTAGGCTTCTCCCGTGTTCCTTGTTCCTTGTCTCCCTTTCTGCGTTCTTGCTGGCTTCTCTATCTGGTTCTCTCAGTTTCATTAGCTTTTTGCACATTCACATCTGATTTGGAATTGTTGAGTTTATTTTCATTCCTAGTTTCTCTGGAAATTTAATTTTCTTTTTCTTTCACTTCCCCCACTCCATGTTTTCCTTATTTTGTATGTCTTGGGGAGAATAGGAAGATTCAGGATTAAACCACATGTGATGACTTTTGAAATATTAAGATGAATACTTAATTAAGTTGACTGTTAACCAGAACTTTTACTCTTTGATCAACCTCCAATTTACAGGCTACTGTTTTCTACTGATTTAATTAATATTGTTTTGTTTTGAACACATTTGACATTATTATAAGTATTTAATGCAAGGGGTCCCAATCTTTTCCATAAAGGGACAGAGAGTAACCATTTTAGGCTTTGTGGCCCATATGGTCTTTGTCAAAACCAATCACCTCTGCTGTTATAACATGAAAGGAGCCATAGACATCAGCAGATGGTGAGGCTTTGTTCTAGACTTAGCCTTGGGTCTTAGCTTGTCTACCCCTGCTCTAGAGAGAGAGTGCGTGGACTTCTAGGGGCCTAGCAACCCAGGTCCAAAGTAAGTTAAAGTTTTGGCCTGTGGGGTTTTTTTTTTTTTTTTCCTGGAGTTTGTTTGCAGGATGAATTTATGCCCCAAAGTGACATGATGTCTAGTCTATAACCAAACTAGTTTTTCTTCTGTGTAGAACCTAAACTGAAATAGATTTTTTTTCTGTTTGCCTCAGCAGAACAGATTTTAAAAACTCACCTTTCATTAGTAGGTAAACCCTTTAGGGATCCTGATTTTGTGTAGAAGTTCTGTGATGCAATAACTGCATGAGTTTACCCGTGTGTGTNCAGTCTGTGGGGCTGCAAAAGTCGGACACGACTGAGCGACTAAGCATACACACCTGTCTCTTATACACATCTAGATGTGTATAAGAGACAGCCCTTTAGGGATCCTGATTTTGTGTAGAAGTTCTGTGATGCAATAACTGCATGAGTTTACCCGTGTGTGTGTTAGTCGCTCAGTCGTGTCCGACTTTTTGCGACCCCATGGACTCTAGCCCACAGGCTCCTCTATCTGTGGGATTTCACAGGCAAGAATACTGGAGTGTGTTGCCATTTCCTTCTCCCGGGTGAGTTTACCTGTAGCATTGGCCATTAAAACCAAATTCTGTAGGCCACCTGATTGGTACATGCCTTCGCTACCCCATCTGCCATCTGAATGTAGTTTATAATTCACAGAATGCATTTTACTTTTTACATATTTCCCTTTATTGAAGGATAGGCCTGAGACGTGGTGGTGGCTATACTTCCACAGAAGTTAGGAAGGCACAACAAATTTGTTCTAATCTCAAATATTAATATAGATTGTTATTTGTTTTTATTTGGAATAATTTGATTATAGAATGCTAATTGCAATTCTGGTAAATTTAAAAGTATTGAGGGTTTTTTTTTTTTTGGCTTATCCTGTAATCAGAATATTATTTTTGTCAATGAGTAAATTTATCAAAAGGATACATTTTTGGTTTGATTTTTGTCCTATTATTTGTATTGTCAGGCATCTTTATGAATGTAGTATAAGATAGAAATGGGAAGAATACATGATTTATGAGTTTTATGAGGATAGTAAATGAATTATGAGTAGTTTTAAAATTCTGTAAATTACTTAGGTACAAAGTAAAATTCATCGTTTTCTAAAATTATATCTTAATAATAAGATTATCATATTAATATTACTTTACTCCTAAAGCATTTTGAATTTGTAGCTTATTGTTAAAGGATGTGACATCAAGAAAATAATCTGTAAGTACTTCCACTTTTAAAAGTGCTTAGAAAAGAATATAAAACAATAGGTGTATATAGTTTAAAGACTGTCAGAATAGCTAAGTTGTGTATACCATAGACAAGTTCTACTTCAGGTAATGATACGAAGGTAAGTAAGGCTGCTCTGAACATAAGTAATGAGCTAATTATCTTAGTTACAAGTGAATGCTTATCTCTATGGGCATAGATAAAAACATTTTTCCCTTTGTTCTTAGTGGTAATTACTGCACTGTGATATGACATAGGTTCTCTTTTCTTGGTTGTTTTTAATGGCATTAACTACCCAAATGTAGATTGGATTTACTTTGATTATCCTTACTTTTTTAAAGCTTCTAGATAACTAAGAAAAAAGTGTTTTTTTAAAAAATTAAATAGGGGCTATCTTTTCAGCCAGCATTGCAGTGAGGGTAGCTGAAAAGAAAGCTGAAGTTATAGCATAGTCATCCAAGAAAACAGGGCATTTTACTAGATAAAAATTTACTCTGAAATATGCTCAAAGGATATTGGTCTTAACCATTATGTAGAAATTAAAAAAAAAAAAAAACTTTCAATTAGCATACTCCAAGTGATCACTTACTCAATTTCTAATAATATTGCAGATAATTCTGAAGTATCTCTGGCTCTGTGATTAGTACTATGCATCTTCTCTGAGATTTTTGTAATATGATTTAGAACAAAGGAACTATCTGGTTAACTTACCTCTAATTATCTTAATGTGAACATTGTACATTGACTTTTGAAAAATATCTGAGATACTGCAGAATGCTTTTTAGTTCTTGAGACTGTAGTTAAAAGTCTTAGGTATAGTCGTTGGTATTTATGAGTTTTAGAGTATCTGTTCTGCCAGAGCACCTTCAAAACTGTGTCAACTTTGTAGCTTATTGAAGCTCAGTTTTGGTTCCACAGTAAAGCTTCTCAGCAAAGGATATATCAGGTGTTTTTCCTTCTCTTCATAGAACTTATTTCTAATAGGAAGATACAGACAGTAAAAAATAAACATAATAGGTATGCTTATATGTGACTTTTGTTGTTGTTAATTGTTAAGTCATGTCCAACTCTTTTGTGACCCCATGAATGGTAGCCCACCAGGCTCCTCAGTCCATGGAATTTCCCAGAGAAGAATACTAGAATGGGTTGCCATTTCCTTCTCCAGGGGATCTTCCTGACCCAGGAATTGAACTGCATCTCTTACATCTGCAATTGGCAGGCAGGTTTTTTAACCACTGAACCACCAGAGTAGCCCCCTATGATGTATTACAAGGTAGTAATTTTTAGAGTTTGGATGTAGAGTCAGGAAAAATGACGAGTCAAGGATGATTCCAGAGTTTTTGGCATGAGCCGCTGGAAAGATGAAGTTGCCGTTGACTGACATGTAGAAGTCTCTGAAGCAGGTTTGAGGTGAAGGTGGTTTGAAGGTCAGGAGTTCAGTTTGGACATGTTTTATGTGAGATATCTGTTAGACATTAAAGTGAAATCTTCAAGTAGGCAGTTGGCTGTTTGGATCTGGAGCTCTAAAGAGAGATCTGGGCTGGATATGTACATTTGAGAGCTCTTGGCATTTGAATGGTATTTAAAGCTATGAGACTGGCTCAGATCACTAAGGCCGTGGGTATAGATAGAAAGGACTGAGCCTTAGTTTGTTCCAGTAATAAGAGGTAAGGGAGAAGAAGGAAATAAGCCAGAAAGAGTACAGTGAACTAGAAGCTAAGTGATGAAAGATTATTAAACAGAAGAGTAATCAATTGTGCCAAATGCTGCTCTGCTGATGGGTCAAGTAGAATAATTACTAAGGCCTGACCAGTAAAATTTAGTACTGTTCAGATCTTTGGTGATCTTGACAGGAGCAGTTTTTGTGTAGTGTTGGGGTTAAAAGCCTGGCTGGATTGGATTTAAGACCGAGTGAGAAGAGTGGAATCTGATACAGTGGGCAAAGCCAGCTCTTTCAGGGAAATTTGCTTGTGAAGAAAAGCAAAGAAATTTAGCGGCAGGAAATGTAGGATGATTTAAAAACTGGGTTTTCACAGAAGCAGACCATGAAACAAGAATTCAGGTGAATTTTACTTCACTTGAAAGTGCAGGTGTCACTCTTAAGGGATTTGAGAAGTAATGCAGGTGTGAGAAGGCCACCATTAAAGGGTCTGTTAGTAAGGCATGTACCAGTGGTGATGGAGCTTAGTTGTCCAGGCTTTAAATCAGCACATACTATTTCAGTTCTATGGGCTGTCACTATAAAGTCAATCGATTCTTTAGCCAAGGATTTGTTTCATCGAGTGTGGCTTGATTTACATTAAAATGTGTGCAGATAACATAACAAAATATAACAACAGAATACTTAGTACAGTAATAGCTTGTGTGGAGCACACATGAATAGATCTGGTGGAGAAATTTTTTATCAGGTACTCTAGAGTACAACTTCTAAAATTATTTGGTTATCAAGGGGTTGGGAGTGACAGTAACCAACAAGCTTCATGCAAAAAATTATTAGAAATTAACAGGAGTATGTATAATGAGAAAATTAGCTAGCAGTAAATGCTCCATAAACTTTGGTTTAAATAACAAAGTGGAGGTGGCCTTTATAATTGCGTAATGATGAAAGACTCTCTGTATTCCACAGTTGTACTTCTGCCTTTTTCATTTTCTGGAAATGGTTTAATTATCCTCTAAATTCCTGCATATCTTTGTTTATAAATGAATATGACACATACACTGCTTTTTTCAAAAGGTATTCTTGTTATATTTTTTTCTGAGTTAATTTTGGAGCAGAATCCTGCTGTATATCTCTTTCTGTATGTACTTCTAGTAAAGTGCAAGGTTTTCAGCAATATTCCTTAAAAGTGAATCTATTCTTTTCCTGAATGTTTTTAAAAAGTGTATTAGCCAAATTATTTCGATTATGAACTGTGCACTTTATTCTTTTTTCGTGGTGATTTGTGTGATACTGGATTTGAAATTCTCCATTTGTCTCTCCAGCTCTACCCTCATCATTGCACTCTGCTCCCATGCCCTCCAGCTCTCAGCTGGGATCAGAAGGCGGGAGATGGGTGCGGTTAAGGTCTTTTTCTCCCCTTGCTCCCTCCCTGCTGGATCTTCTTGGCTTAATTGTGTTGTCCTGCTGAAGCCTGCACGGTCAGGTATTCTTCCCTATAGCACTTGCTCTCTTGAGCTCTAGAAATGTTCTTCCTCTTGCTTTTTGCATGCAGGTTAGTAAAGGCTGGCTGCTATGACAGTCCCAGGAGTTTACCCTGGCCATACTTCTGTAGGACTTCCCTGGTGGCTCAGACAGGGTCAGGAAGATCCTCTGGAGAAGGGAATGGTACCCACTCCCATATTCTTGCCTAGAGAATCCCATGGACAGAGGAGCCTGGTGGGCTACAGTCCATGGGGTCACAAAGAGTTGGACACGACTGAGCGACAAACTCTTTCACTTTCACGTGCTTCTGTAAATAGTCTTCTTATTAGACTCTGTGTGTGTGTGTGAACACGCACTCACGCTCAGTCTCTTCAATCATATCCAACTCTGTGACCCTGTGGACTATTGCCCACCAGGCCCCTGTGTCCCTGGGAATCTCTAGGCAAGAATACTGGAGTGGGTTGCCATGCCCTCCTCTAGGGGATCTTCCCAACCCAGGATTGAACCCACGTTTCCTGTGTCTCCTGCATTGCAGATGGACTCTTTACACTGAGCCTCTGGGGAAGCCCTGTTAGACCCTTCACAGTCATTTTGAGCGTGTTGTGTTTCCTGTCCAGGCGCTGACTGACTGCACCTACTCTTCATTCTTAGCGAGTCAAATATAACTTTTAACCTAAATGGGACTTGGTGTGTACTGAGGTATTAGGATCCTGGAAGTTGGGAGAATGAAGTGTTTTCTGACAGGACTTCACACTTAACGGAGAAAAATGTCAGAAGACATACAAACTTTTGAAATAGGGTGGAGCTAAGTCTTTTAGTCCATTTCTGCTACTACTGTTCTTGATTTTTTAAATGTTAATGTAGTTATCTGTGGCATTTTAGTTTCTCTTAATGTTAAAGATTGATATATTTGTTTAACATTTTTCAAGAGCATTAACTATTCTGACTTTTTAAATAACCAGCATTTTTAGCTGTCAATTACTTTCTAATTACTGAAAAACAAACATTTGTTGAATATTCTTTTAAGTTTTCTTCTTATAATTATGTTTACTCTAACTCAACTTTATTTGGTTATTATGCATCAAAATAGAAGTAGTCATGTCTTACTAGAAAAATCACCCCCAAAAGTACATACCTGATAAGAGGATATTTATTTTTTAAAAAAAATAACAATTTGTAGTGTTCTTTGAAGTTTTCTCTTTATAATTGTTCATGTTCATAATTTTTTTATTTAAAAAAATGTTTTCTGCTTTCCATTAGTATGAAATCCAGAATTTCTTAAAATGCATTTTTTTTCCTTAAAAGGAAGAGAGCTTTATCACATATTCATGTATGCTTATATGGGATATTATTTTGCTTACTTACATTTTAATTTTTATAAAGCAGAAATAATATTTTATGCAATTTTCTGTGATTTTATTTCTTTCACCACTGTATTACCAGGATTAATTCATGTTGTTTTGTATTCCTGTAGTTAACTTTTTTGATGTATTTCATTGTCTGACTCTTCTGTGATTTGCCTATCCATTCTCCTGTTTATAAGCTTTTGGATTGGGTATCCAGTAAAATTTACCCATAGCAGCAATTTTGAGACATTTTGGTAAAAATACTATATTTTTAAAGATAAAGAAAATTCCTAGACTCTTTAGGCAGAAAGATGAATGATCTTACAAAGGCAGGAGATTAGATTAACAGCTTGAAACTCATGGCAGCCATGGAACAAATATTTCAAGAAACTTAAGGAAGGAAAATATAAGCTAGAGGTTTTTCAGTTCAGTTCAGCTCAGTCGCTCAGTTGTGTCCGACTCTGAAACCCCATGGACTCTGTTCATCACCAACTCCTGGCTGCTGCTGCTGCTAAGTCACTTCAGTTGTGTCCGACTCTGTGTGACCCCATAGATGGCAGCCCACCAGTATCCCCTGTCCGTGGGATTCTCCAGGGAAGAACACTGGAGTGGGTTGCCATTTCCTTCTCCAATGCATGAAAGTGGAAAGTGAAAGTGAAGACGCTCAGTCGTGCCCGACTCTTAGCGACCCCAGGGACGGCAGCCTACCAGGCTCCTCTGTCCATGGGATTTTCCAGGCAAGAGTACTGGAGTGCGTACTATTGCCTTCTCCCACCAACTCCCAGAGTTTACTCAAACTCATGTTCATTGAGTCGGTGATGCCATCCAGCCATCTCATCCTCTGTCATCTTCTTCTCTTCCTTCCTTCAATCTTTCCCAGCATCAGGGTCTTTTCCAATGAGTCCGTTCTTTGTATCAGGTGGCCAAAGTATTGGAGTTTCAGCTTCAGCATCAGTTCTTCCAATGAATATTCAGGACTGCTCTCCTTTAGGAGGGACTGGTTGGATATCCTTGCAGTCCAAGAGACTCTCAGGAGTCTTCTCCAGCACCACAGTTCAAAAGCATCCATTCTTCAGCACTCAGCTTTCTTTATAGTCCAACTCTGACATCCATACATGACTACTGGAAAAACCATAACCTTGACTCAGTTCAGTTCAGTTCAGTCGCTCAGTCGTGTCCGACTCTTTGCGACACCATGAATCGCAGCACGCCAGGCCTCCCTGTCCATCACCATCTCCCGGAGTTCACTCAGACTCACGTCCATCGAGTCCGTGATGCCATCCAGCCATCTCATCCTCGGTCGTCCCCTTCTCCTCCTGCCCCCAATCCCTCCCAGCATAAGAGTCTTTTCCAATGAGTCAACTCTTTGCATGAGGTGGCCAAAGTACTGGAGTTTCAGCTTTAGCATCAGTCCTTCCAAAGAAATCCCAGGGTTGATCTCCTTCAGAATGGACTGGTTGGATCTCCTTGCAGTCCAAGGGACTCTCAAGAGTCTTCTCCAACACCACAGTTCAAAAGCATCGATTCTTC
>SJYX01003338.1:292067-303531 GCA_006410675.1 Oreotragus oreotragus | reverse complement strand
ATTTCATGGCTGCAGTCACCATCTGCAGCGATTTAAAGTCTTGTCACTGTTTCCACTGTTTCGCCATCTATTTGCCATGAAGTGATGGGACCAAATGCCATGATCTTAGTTTTCTGAATGTTGAGTTTTAAAAGTTTTTATATTTTGCCAAATAGTTTTTCATATGTCAAACCTATAGAAAAAACATTTTGAACATGGCCAAACTCAGATAATTCTGTACATGTGGGCCATTACCATTTTTATTAAAATAGAAATTTTGGATTTTTTTTAAAGATCTAGCTACTAAGTAATTTAGGCTTGGTAGGCCATAGTCTATATTGTCACCACTCAATTCATCCTAGAGAATAAGCTCCATCTAATGAAGTGGTAATATATTTATGATATTGCAGTTTTTTGTATAGATATTAAATATCAGAATTATACACATGCATATATAACTTTGATTGATACCTATATAAATATGTTATATATATGAAAGATATATGTATTTATATAGGTACCATATATCTTTATATAGGTATCAGTAAAATTTATACGTGTGTATAGTTTTTACCGATATTTAATGAGAAGGTGAATGGGAACACTTTGTATAAAAAACTGATAGAGAACATTTCATGTACTTAATTTTAGAGCTGAGTAAAACAAGAGTGGTGGGGGTGTCAGTAGATGAATAGTATGCAAATGCTGTTACTATGTTCTAAGCAGAAATAATGCAACTAAAAGTGAGAGAAGAAGAAAGAAGAAGGGGAAAGCAGAAAAAGAACCTGGACTGTTGCGTAGATAATAGGTAGAATAATAGGTAGGATACTGTTTAATGCTTGGTATACTGTATGGGTCAGTTGGACCCAGTTTTAGTTTTTTGGTTTCTTTTTTGAGCAGACCTAACTATCTATGGGGAGAAGGGCATGGCAGCCCACTCCAGTATTCTTGCCTGGAGAATCCCAGGAAGAAGCCTGGTGGGCTCCAATCCATTGGGTCACAAGGAGCAGGACACGACTGAGCGACTTTCACTTCACTTCACTTCAGCTGTCTATGATGGGACTTCCCTCGTAGCTCAGTTGGTGAAGAGTTTGTGTGCAATGCAGGAGACCTGGGTTCTTTCCCTGGGTTGGGAAGATCACCTGAAGAAGGAAATGGCAACCCACTCCGGTATTCTTGCCTGGAGCATCCCACGGACAGAGGCACCTGGCAGGCTACAGTCTGTGGGGCTGCAAAAGTCGGACACGACTGAGCGACTAAGCATACACACAGTTATCTATGAAGCTGTTTCTTAAATTTCATTCTTTCTTAGAAGGCTTCCAAAGAACAAAGAGAACCTTCACTTATTTTAAAATATGAAATGAAATATTCTGTATGTAATTAGCTAGATGGATCTGTTGGACCCTTCTGCAAATCTAAGATACATTGTGGGATCTTAGTGTTCTTTTTTTTTCCCTATATTTTGAAATATTTTGTTACTTTATCTTATGAATTCATTGCTCATCAGTTATTCCCAATTGTGCTAAAAAATTAAATTACCAAGAAAATAAGTTCTTTAGAAGGATTATGCTACAGTGAAATATATTGTCATCTTTCTGTTTTCTTATGGTAGTGCCCAAATTATTTTATTACATTTAAAGGAAGCATAAGAGAAGACTGGACGCATCATCATAGTAGCGTGTTTTTAGCTTTTATCGAACACAGTTGAGAATGTAGGTTTTTTCATTTATGCCTGTAATGATAATGGAGTAGATCATCTACTTTAGATCTCAGACTCTTCACTTGATGATTCTTCATATATGACTCATATATGACTGTTCATACCCTAAATAATTTTTTCAGGCTCAAAGATTGAAGAGTGAGCAATGTATTTTAATATTTTAGCGTATTTATGCCCCAACATTTATTTGATATTGGCTTCCCTGATCGCTCAGGCTTCCCTGATAGCTCAGTTGGTAAAGAATCTGCCTGCAGTGCAGAGACCCTGTTTTGATTCCTGAGTCGGGAAGATCTCCTGAAGAAGGGATCGGATACCCACTCCAGTATTCTTGGGCTTCCACCTGCAATGTGGGAGACGTGGGTTTGATCCTTAGGTTGGGAAGATCCCCTGGAGAAGGGGAAGGCTACCCACTCCAGTATTCTGGCCTGGAGAATTCCATGGATTGTATGGCCCATGGGGTCGCAAAGAGTCAGACACAACCGAGCAACTTTCACTTTCACTTCCCTGATGTCTCAGAAGGTAAANTAGGTTGGGAAGATCCCCTGGAGAAGGGGAAGGCTACCCACTCCAGTATTCTGGCCTGGAGAATTCCATGGATTGTATGGCCCATGGGGTCGCAAAGAGTCAGACACAACTGAGCAACTTTCACTTTCACTTCCCTGATGTCTCAGAAGGTAAAGAATATGCCTTCAATGTAGGAGACCGAGGTTCAATCCCTGGTCAAGAAGATCCCCTGGAGAAGGGAATTGCTACCCACTCTAGTATTCTTGTCAGGAGAATTCCGTGGACAGAGGAAACTGGTGGGCTATATAGTCCATGGAGTTGCAAAGAGTCAGATGATTGAGCAACTCACAGTTTTACTTTTTTTTTTTTTTTGCTATATATAAATTCTTACTGATATTTTCAAGAAGTAGTTTTTCACTATCCTCTTAGTTTTCTACAATTATTTTTAATATGACTTGATAACATAAAACAAGTAAAAGGAATTATTGAACCAAGATAGTAAATGTTGATTACTGTTGTTCCTGGGATACTTAGGATAAAAACTGAGATACAAACGTTAAAAGTTAAGTAGGAGAGGAGAGAATTAAGGCCGCTGTGAAGGTATGAACATAGAGGAAACCACTAGAGCAAAAACAAACATTTTCTTAAATACCAATAAAAGAAGATATCAGATAGAAAAAACCCTCAGAAAAACACATTCTAAATCACACAGTAATTATAAATTAGTATGGCAGAGTTGAGATCCAACATAATATTATCAATAAACATGGATGAGATTAAGTTGCCTGTTCAAAGAAAATATATTCACATTGGTGCATAAAGCAAAATTCAACTCTATGCTGGTCATGGAAAATGCCCTTGAAACATGTTGATTCAGAGACTAAAAGGAAGAGACAAAGGAAGATTTACTAGGAAAAATGGATACAGTGAGAAAGAGGGGCTGTGATCCTCATTCAGAAAAAGTAGAATTCAGATCACCAAAACATTACATAAAAACACCTTAAGATAAAAACCCCACAATTCACCATAATGATATGATATATGAGAAGAATATCAGTGCACCAAATAACCCAGCAACCACCTATACAAAACTGAAATTACAGGTGATGCAAAGAGAAATAGATAGCAGCACTGTCATTAGCAAACAAGCATTACTTTCAGTACTTTCAGTACACACACAGATACACACACACATAAATGTCAAACAGTACAGCCTGATTACAGACAGTGTTATCTCTCCAAATAAAGTGAGTTGACCATGTCAGTTCAGTTCAGTTGCTCAGTCGTGTCCACCTCTTTGTGACCCCATGAATCACAGCATGTGAGGCCTCCCTGTCCATCACCAACTCCCGGAGTTCACTCAGATTCATGTCCATCAAGTCAGCGAGGCCATCCAGCCATCTCATCCTCAGTCGTCCCCTTCTCCTCCTGCCCCCAATCCCTCCCAGCATCAGAGTCTTTTCCAATGAGTCAACTCTTCACATAAGGTGGCCAAAGTACTGGAGTTTCAGCTTTAGCATCATTCCTTCCAAAGAAATCCCAGGGTTGATCTCCTTCAGAATGGACTGGTTGGATCTCCTTGCAGTCCAAGGGACTCTCAAAAGTCTTCTCCAACACCACAGTTCAGAAGCATCAATTCTTCAGCGCTCAGCCTTCTTCACAATCCAACTCTCACATCCATACATGGCCACAGGACAAACCATAGCCTTGACTAGACAGACCTTAGTCGTATACTAGGGTATAAAGAAAACAGTAGTTTTCAAAAGGTGCAAATATTGAAATTAAATACCTGCATGTTAAATAAAGCCTTCCGGTTGGATGAAAGAAGAAATAAATGCAAACTTAAATTATAAAATTGCCAAAAAATAATGACAATAAAAGCAACATGTATAATAACCTGTGAGATACTTTTAATAGCAATCATCAGAGGAATATTTTTAACATTGATCAACTATATTAATATGAATGAAAATAAATGAACCATATCCCCATTTCTATGATATCTGAAACTTCGGCTAGGTGGGCCCCAACAGCTGGAGTGACTTGACTAGGGGCAGTGCTGGTATCATCTGTAGCCTTTTCACTCATATATATTGTGTTGCAGTTGAGTTGACTGAAAGCTAAGCTCAAAGGGGACAGTTTTTAGGTAATTTACACGGTCTGCATATAGCTTCGACTTCTCAGCATGCCAGTTTGGTTTGAAAAGAAGTATCCTGAGAGAGAACATCAGAAGATCAAGCATCCACAAAAATCAGGCAGAAGCTGCATAGATTTTTTTTTTTTTTGCCTTTACTAGATTTTGTTTTATTTATTTTTAATATAAATTTATTTATTTTAATTGGAGGTTAATTACTTTACAGTATTGTATTGGTTTTGCCATACATCAACATGAATCCGCCACGGGTGTATACGTGTTCCCCATCCTGAGCCCCCCTTCCTCCTCTCTCCCCGTACTATCCCTCTGGGTCAACCCAGTGCATCATCCCTGAGCATCCTATATCGTGCATTGAACCTGGACTGGTGATTTGTTTCATATATGATATTATACATGTTTCAATGCCATTCTCCCAAATCATCCCACCCATTCCTTCTCCCACAGAGTCCAAAAGACTGTTCTATACATCTGTGTCTCTTTTGCTGTCTTGCATACAGGGTTATCATTACCATTTTTCTAAATTCCCTATATATGTGTTAGTATACTGTATTGGTGTTTTTCTTTCTGGCTTACTTCACTCTGTATAATNGTTTTGCCATACATCAACATGAATCCGCCACGGGTGTATACGTGTTCCCCATCCTGAGCCCCCCTTCCTCCTCTCTCCCCGTACTATCCCTCTGGGTCAACCCAGTGCATCATCCCTGAGCATCCTATATCGTGCATTGAACCTGGACTGGTGATTTGTTTCATATATGATATTATACATGTTTCAATGCCATTCTCCCAAATCATCCCACCCATTCCTTCTCCCACAGAGTCCAAAAGACTGTTCTATACATCTGTGTCTCTTTTGCTGTCTTGCATACAGGGTTATCATTACCATTTTTCTAAATTCCCTATATATGTGTTAGTATACTGTATTGGTGTTTTTCTTTCTGGCTTACTTCACTCTGTATAATAGGGTCCAGTTTCATCCACCTCATTAGAACTGATTCAAATGTATTCTTTTTAATGGCTGAGTAATACTCCATTGTGTGTATGTACCACAGCTTTCTTATCCATTCATCTGATATCTTTTATAGCAGAGCCTTAGAAGCCCCATAGCATCACGTCCATAGTCTCTCAACTGAAGTAGTCATAGACTCTTTTGATTCGGAGGGAGGGCTCATAGATTCTCCTTCTTAGTGGTAACTGTTGAAGAGAATTTGGGCTGTGTTTTAAAGTCACTTAAATCTCCAATAGAAATACATATCAATTTCATTCCAAGGAATTTATCCTGCAGATACTTTAAAAAAAAAATATGTACAAGGTTATTCACTGTAACATTATTTGGAAACTCCTTCAATGATAAAACTAAGAAAGTGATGAATAAGCTAGTGCATCCACATTAGTGGTCATGTACTTGTAGAAAATAATGATGAACTCTTTGAAATCAAATGGAGTGATTTACAGGATATATTGTCACCAAGTATATAATATATATAATGTACTACTTTTTGTGTATTAGTGAAGTAGGGGAAATCAGAAAACATACCTATGCCTGTTTATATGAGCAAAAAACACCAGAAAGATAGACCAGAAAACAGTGATGGTGATTACTTACAAGGGCCAGCAGAGGATGCTGTGGAAAGGATAGGAAATGAAAATATATTTCCCTTAATTCGTAAATTTTAAAAAATAGTTTGGACTTTTAAAAGCATATTGCCATTAGAAACTTATATGATCTACGTATAAAAAATGAAGTAAACAAGGAAAAGAAGAAAAGAAAACAAAACTCTAGAGTAATGCAAACTGAAACAAATGAGCCCAACTGCATTTCAAGTGAATAGTATAGTTAAACGCTGAAAAGGCAGAAAAGAACTAATCCAAGAGACTTTTTACAATAACATTTGTTTGCCTTTGGAAAATGTGTGAATGTGAGGAAGAACTACTAACAGATCTTGCAGGTTTGCTTTTTGAAGGATTTGGTAAAGCAGTTCTAAAATTATTTCAGATGCATGGTTGGACTGAAAGAATGAGAACGTGTGTTGATATTATTGGGAGCTAGAGTTCCTGATATGGAAGACAGGAGATACAAATAAGAAATGAGGAAGGCAAGGAAGGATACTGCCAAGATGGTTTGGAATTGGAGGTATCAGCGTGAGTTTATGATTAGAAGGTAGATAGTTATAGGTACTTATTAATTATTCAGGAAGGGTCTAGATGTGAAGACACCCCAGTAATCGTGAACACATTGGTCAACCTTATTCCTAGACAGAGTTTTTAATAACGTTTTTTACCAAAAGACACAGGACTCTGGAGAACTGGCTGGTTTTAGGGTTGTGGTAGGGAAATATAAAGATAAGCGTGGTATATCTTGTTATGTTAAGTAAAGAAAATATGTGAAAAGAACATAGAGGTCAGGTTGAAGGGGTTCCATTGGTATATCTGGGATAATTTGAACATCAGAAAGAAAAATGAAAGTGAAAGTCACTCAGTTGTGTCTGATTCTTTGCAACTCCAGGGACTATAGAGTCCATGGAATTCTCCAGGCCAGAATACTGGAGTGGGTAGCCATTCCCTTCTCTAGGGGGAACTTCCCAATCCAGGTATCAAACCCAGGTCTCCTACATTGCAGGTGGATTCTTTACCAGCTGAGCCACCAGGGAAACACAAGAATACTGGAGTGGGTAGCCTATCCCTTCTCTGGTGAATCTTCCCAATCCAGGAATTGAACGAGGGGTTTCCTGCATTGCAGGCAGCTTCTTTACCAGCTGAGCTACTGGGGAAGCCCATCAGAATAATTTAGAGTAATTAAAATAATTTATGAACCACTGAAAACACAGGAATTCATGAACCTACACAAACTGACAGACATAAATAGAGGAGAAGGGATGCCTCTTTCCTACACGGAATGCTGACTGACATTGCTTAAGTTGAAAAATCATTTTTTGTGTGTGTGTGACAATCACGGTGAAAATTTATTTAGGAAAGAATCAGCAATGGAATGCCAAATCTGTGGGGGTGGGAACACATTTTTAATGTGATGTGCATGATATTTAGATGTCTTTCCCACAGATTGTTCATTGGGTTCAGGGGAAAAATAGTAACTATGTACTGTAAAAATCCATTAGAACCTTGTCAGGCGATGAAAATTGACATTACAAACCATGGGAAATTGGACATTATGTGCCTCTGGATATGGTACCTGCTAAAAGAAACATTACTTAGAGCAGAGTTCTATAAACTTTTTCTGTAAAAACTTACATAGTAAATATTTTAGGCTTTGTTGATCCTACAGTCTCTGATTTACTCAGTTCCTCCATTGAAGTTTGAAAGCAAGCCATGGATAGTATGTAAATGAATGGATATATCTGTGTGCCAGTACATTTTGTTTACGAAAATGAGTGGCTGGCTAGATTTGGCCCATGGAACATAGGTTGCTGACCTTTGGCTTACAGTATTCTAAGAATTAATACCTGAATCCAGTCATGAGGCCATATTGTATAAACTTCAAATGAGGAATAGCTATTCCTCAAGAGTGTCAATATCATGAGATAGAAGATAAGGCTGGAAATTGTTCCAGATTAAAGAAGCCTAAAGAAACATGACAATTGAATGCAGTTAAGTGATAAAAGACTGAATTGTACACTGGGAGAATTTGAATTCGTAGATTGAAATATATGTGTTTTATTAAACAGTGTATACATGTTAACTTCCTTTATGTGGATAACTATAATATTGTTTTGTAAAAAAAGTTTTCGTTCTTAAGATATACACCAAATACTTAAGCGTAATAGGAATGATCATGCCTGTTTTTTTTTTTTTTGGTGTGTGTGTGTATGAGTGTGTCTACACCCTTGCACACACGCATGCTCACATGTTCATGTGAGATGGAGAGAGGGAATGAATGATCAAACAAATGGGCAGAATATTAGCCATTAGTGAATCTGAGTAATGAGTATATGAAATTCCTTTGACTATTCTTATAACTTGTTTGTATCTTAGAAATTAGATCTCAATAAAGTGCTGAACTAGATGAGAGGAAATAGATTGTGTTTTCATTTGGGTTATACAGGATATATATTTGAACTGAGGAAAATAGGACTGCTTGTGAACTTGCTCTGGCAGTAAAGGAAACGTCAGCTTGTCCTTTTTGCTGCACTTGAATTATAGGAATTTTAGGGAATCTATAAATCTCAAAGGGGAATTATGTGCATGGTTTTACTCAGTTGGGTCATAAAGCTCTTCTGGGTTAGTCCTGAGGGAAATTTATTTCATTTTAGGTTAGCAGTACATTATACACTTTCTAAGACTCTCAATGTGAATCTCAGTGTTAGTATAATATTAATATTTTGCTGTACTATATTACATGCCATGAGGATTTGGAGATATAGTTGGGAAGCCATTATTAATGTCATTTTACTTTGCATTTTTTTTTAAATTTAAAAACCATTAGATATGGTGTTCTTAGCAAGGTAATTTTTTTTCTCTATAGGAATTGTGATACTTTCTATGGTGAATTTCAAGTGTAGATTGAACATTGCTTTCAGCACACTGGTTACCTGGAAGTATAGACGTACAGAACACAATATTAGGTGGTGAGAATTAGAAATTTCTAATATATGTAATCTCCCTTTAAAAATAATTCAGTCATAGGAATCAGAGAAGACAAATTTTAATGGTGCATAAATTAGGTTTGGCATTTGCTATGTGGGGCTTCCCTGGTGACTCAGACAATAAAGAATCTGCCTGTAATTCAGGAGACCCAGGTTTGATCCTTGGGTTGGGAAGATCCCCTGGAGAAGGAAATGGCAACCCACTCCAGTATCCTTGCCTGGAGAATCTCATGGACAGAGGAGTCTGATGGGCTGCAGTCCATGGGGTCACAAAGAGTCAGACACGACTAAGTGACTTTCACTCACTCACTTTGATGTGTAGTTTCAGTTGTGAAGAACTTGGAGAACTAATTAAAGTGAAATACTTGCAATGTAATAAATAAAATATTTAATAAATTGCTAGGTTTGTGTGACACGATGGTATATATTTTTATATTTACTAAATGTTTCCCAAAGTACCACAGTAAAAAGCCCTTTAGTTTTGATAAGTGGAATTATTAAACTATATTGTTTTAAAACTGTTTATAAGCTACAAAAAATTATATACAAATTTGAAAATATGCATTGGTTGTATTGAAATGTTTTAATAGATGTGCATTCAAGATTCAGAAGACTCTGGTCTTTTTGTCTCTGCTTAACATTCTTTCATTGATGGAAGTATCAGTCCCTTAAAATACAGCCATCCTACTGTTTTATGTATTAAAATTTTTTTAGAAGAAATATGCATTTCTTATAATTCATACTTAGATTTTCATAACTATATAGAACTGTACCTGTGCAAGGTAATCACTCTTCCACATATTGGCCCTACAAATATTTCAAGATATCTTAGTTTCAACTTACTATTTTCCATGGTTTATATAAGCATCCTTTATTCCTTCAGTCTTCACATAACAAGCTTTCCACTTACATCTTTTTGATAGTCTTACATTAACACATATTAATGATTTAAAGAATATTTTCCAATAATAATAACAGCAAGTGTTACTCTGTGCCCGGTGTTAGTATTAAAACTTGACAAGTATTGACTCGTTTAGTCCTAAACATGAACATGCAAATTTGTGCTCTTTTTACCCATTTTTCAGATAAGGGAACTGAGGCTTAGATGTCTCACCTAACTGGCCAGGGATCACACAGCTACTAAATGGCAAAATCAGGATTATATAAATAAAAGATACACATGATCTTAGTTGACCCTTTGTTGTCTTTATCATACTCTCTGGACAAACTACTATTTTGACCTATTCAAACTTATCAGAGCTTAATGATGTGTTCCCTAACGTGAGACCATTGCTTTCGCTTGTTCTGGACATATTTTTAAAAATATTTTTATTGCAACCTAAATTTATATTTTATACTAATATTATGTTGATTTTGTAGCTAGCCTACAAAGAAGAAAACTTCATTTGTACAAAGTTGCTTCAGTTGTATCCAACTCTTTGCGACCCCATGGACTGTAGCTCGCTGGGCTCCTCTGTCCATGAGATTCTCCAGGCAAGAATACTGGAGTGGGTTGCCACTTCCTCCTCCAGGGGATCTTTCTAACCCAGGGATCGAACCTGCATCTCCTGTGGCTCCTGCATTGCAGGCAGATTCTTTACCGTAGTTCATCGATTTTTATTTTTTTTTATGTAATTTCTGGGAAGTAAGGTACTTTATCCTGTAGTTATCAACTGAATGTTATACTCTCAGTGAAAGGCTTGACCTATTAATACATTGTTAAAATAGTTTCAGCTCATCATTGCTTTTGATTCATAATTCTTGTATATAAAGATTTAACTAATTCCTCCTTTTACTGGGTCAGTGGTCATTTAATAAGTAAAACTTCTATGCCTTCATCGTAGGCACTGACAGACAATGTTGAGGAGCAAACTGTTGGCAATAAAAACAAGGGGAGAGAGAATATATAGATTTAGAGAGGTTCAAAAATCACATCAGGCACCTGCAATGTGTGGATCTCATTAAATCCAGATTCCAACAAACTTAAAAAAAAAAAAAGAAACATAAGATAATTAGAAATCTGAATACTAACTGGATACTTGCAGGTTTAAAAAATTAACTCTTTTTGAGCATCACAATGCAAACCTCTAGGGGTTTTGGAGTAAAGTCATAATCTCTTCTACAGATAACTTTTTGAGCAACAGTGTCTATTTTGCTAGGCAATATAATTCTTTTTTCCATTGTCTGCAAGTCTTTTCAGTTACTACTTTTCCTGGAAATGCTTGGTATAAGTCATCTGTTCTCTTTCCGGCAAGATTTTAAAATGATAGATTCAAGTTATCTGATAGTAAGACTACTCAAGTTTTTTCTCTCTTCTTGTCAGATTTGGTAATTTGATTTTATTTGCAGAATTTATTCATTTTATCTAAAAATTTCCAATGTATTAATCTAAAGTTTTTCATAATATGCTTTTAGTGAAGTCTAAAATAGCTTATAGCTGTATGTGTGTATGCTCAGTCATGTCCGACTCTGTGTGACCCCATGAACTGTAGCCCCAGGCTCCTC